>JAQFZE010000060.1:0-48225 GCA_034695245.1 Dicyrtomina saundersi
CTGGCGGGAACGGTTGCACCTCCTCTTTTTACTTTCACTTTGAGTAAAAAGTTAAGTCACAGGCAGAACCGAACTTCCCTATTATCACTACACACCACTATCAACTATCACTAATCACTGGTGCACCAATCCAAAACTGTGCTCTGTACATCCCTATTATGATACCCCCTATCTATCTATCACTCGAAGATACTCTATTCCGTAACTATGGTTCCATCATAGACGTCATTTGGCCAATATGAAGACATCAAATCGAATTCCCACACTCCCAGTACAAATACCCCGCAAATAAGCAAATACTTAAGGATTATTCATAAATAACGTCAGGAATTCGCTTGAGTTAGTCTCTCCTACCCCTTTTAGGACAATAATAAAAATATTATGATGTACTATACACAAAACTATTAATGATTAAAGGCTAGGCGGCCAGGTCCATAATTAGCAAGTTACTTTAATTATAATAATTATTACTTAACATCATTTTTGGGTATCCCTTAAAGCCGCTACAAAAACTCCGTACCCGTAAACCATATTAAATACTAAAAATTTAATATTAACGGAGCCCAACCACTAAACACGAAAATCAAATGACTAACTAGCCTTTAGCCTTTAAGAGGCTTCTCTATGAAGCAATAATAATAATAGTTATCTCATGACTACCGTAGGGGCAGATAGGTATGGAAAGAAGGGAAGGGAAAGTGCCTGTTATTTAAGTATAAGGTGCCTACGAATGAATTTTCCTGTCTAGCAGGTGCCTACGAAGCCACATATTCTTATGGTTAGTTACAAAGTACACAATTTCATTACTAGACTTCCTTCGGTATTCTATACTTGATCTCGCGTTAACATACCCAGAACCAGGCAACGGTTTCAGGGCTTACAAACAAAAAATAAAAAATAAATTGCTATTTTTATAAATCACCTTTAGCATTAGTAATACAGTGGCAGTGGCAATCCTCACAAATTCCATGCTCTAAACTCAGATTTAAGATATAATCGGGGAGGGATAGTGTGCGTAATACCGAAACTCAGACGTGTCATTTTATTGGCAGAGTTGTTAACGATTAAGGATGGGACAAAACCCTTTGAGTCTCTCTAGGCGCGCTTTCGCTTTCACATACTTTCTTTTCGGAGTAGCTAAAAAGCCTCCTTGTCACATTTTTGTTAAAGTTCAAAATTAAAAGGAAACCCGAAATTAATGTACTGAACTATATAGAAACAAGTCCAAAATAATCCGCGGTCGACAGGATTCGAACCTGTGCTCCCAGAGGGAATCTGATTTCTAGTCAGACGCCTTAACCGCTCGGCCACGACCGCTTTGGTTATGAGGCGACGTTTTTTACATGTTATTATTCCCTTGGCATCCATCACCACCAATTGGAAATTCTCAATTATTACCATTCCACTTTTTAAAAGACCCGTCTGTCTCCTGTAGAATGCAATACAATAAAATAATGCAATCATCTGTTATCTGCCTCCGCCGTATGCTTAAATATGTAGGTAGGTACAATAGGTACACGTTTTGCATCTGTATAAATGTTCGAACTGTGCTGCAGTCAAAAACTACTTGCGAGTCCACAACCGGGTTCATCAGCTCATTAAGGACTGCCTTTCACCTTTCACAGATTCTAGAATGCATTAAATTTATTGCGAACATACGACATACTATCACACAGATTAAAGATTCCTCTATTTCTTCAAGCCATTGCCATTTCCATCCCTTCCTAGCCCTAAACTACAATAAGAAACGACAAAAATAGAAGGCACAGCCGTGAGCCGACAGCGACAGCAGGCAGCGTAGATGATCAGATCAGAGAATTAAACCATGAAAGCGTGAGCCAATTCATCAGCCATTGTTACTGCCAAACTGTTAATCATCGACACTCAACTTTGAATCACAATGATTATAGAGAATTAATTAACATCAACTCAAAATCCCCTCCCCCATGTTTAAACACTTATATTGTTATGTTATATTGTCAGAAAGATAGTTGGTTGAATGTCAATGTCAACAACAAAATAACAAGTCTACTCACGACCATGACCCACAGATATGAAATTACCCCGAACCTCAAAAATAATCGTAAATAAATGCAAGAATGCAACACGTTTGTACCCGCTCAAATATCGTCTGTGAAGAATCAAAATGACCCATATCCATTTCCAAGAACAAAATGTATCATCTACAAAAATTTTAAATAATAAAATATCATGATCTTGAAATTATGCAAATAGAACATTTTGCACTTTTTAAAAAACCTGTAAATAGAATATTTTGGACTTTTCAAAAAACCTGTAAATAGAACATTTTGCACTTTTCAAAAAACCTGTAAACAGAATATTTTGGACTTTTCAAAAACTCATAATTATTAATATTATACACATCTATCACATCGAGTGTGTTTGTTTGACATAGCTCATTTTAATTATAGCTTCAATTGCATATGGGTCATTTTTGTTCTTCACCCATACGCTATGTAACTTAAAGTAGGAATGAAAGAAATATATATGAATGAATAAATGAATCCAGACTCCATATTATAGGTCCAGAGTAATAAATGAAACCAGGACGGCATAGACATAGACTCTCCTCATAAGTTTCGATCATCATCAATATGTACAGTCATTATTCACACATTATTCTCATCAACAATATGCTTACAAAACATTGAACAAGTTTTTTTTCTCAAATCATTTTTTTGCATTCATCATCATTGTGGTAAACATTGCGATTTTTTTTACATAGGGCAGCTGTATACTATATATATATAGATATATAATGTATATATTTATTTATGCGTACAATGAATTCATAAATTCATAAAATTCAGAAATTCCCCAAAAATTCATAAGATTCAGTTTTCCTCATTATTTTGTATGTTTGTTTGTGTAGTGTATGCATGTATATGTGTACTTAGAACCTCATTCTTTATATTATATATATATATAGTATTATTAATTAGATGATTATATTATATAGTATTAATAGTAATAATAATAGTTATTATAATAATAATATTATCTCTATATCGCATCCTCATTTTTTTTTAAAAGACTCGGACTCGTGCTCTAGGCGGGCCGCGACATACAAATATATTATGTACATAATACAATCTGCAATGGAGACTCTTGAAATCTGGTACTTTTACTCGACATCAATCGACATTATTTCAAGACTTTGAAATTGCAGTTTTTTTTTGTCATAATTTTTTTTAAACTCACACAAAAAAAAAAGAAGTTAAACTGAACATTTTTATAGAAATTAAATTATTGTTAATTTGTATAATTTGTAGTTACTTATATTGTATAATATGTACTTTTTCATTAAAATGTGATTTTTCAAAAATTCAAATTATCTCACCCTCTGTTCTGTTTCATATTATGTAGTACATAATTAAAAATTTAAAGATGCCTATATGTTTTATACCTATATCTAAAATCGCGAATCGTAATATTTTTGATTTTTATCTATAATAATTCATAATAATATGTGGTTTTGTGTATTCCCCTTAGTACAAGAAATTTGTATTGGTGTATTGGTATATCCGTACAGATACCGAATTTTATTTTAGTTTCTAAAATTAAAATTAAAAAAATTCAAAAGAAGTTATATGTGTGGCTTTTTGGGCGTGTACGCAGTATATAACCATATGTATGACACAATAATTTAAAAAAATTCAATGTTTTTCCGTCTACTGTTTAATTATGTATGGTTGTAATGTGGTTTGGTTTAATTTATGTGGTGATGTAAGTAAACTTATATTAATTATATGTAGATATATGTACTGGATAATAATGCACTATATTTACAATACCTGTACATAGCAATATTAAATATGTAGTAATAATAATAATTAGTAATCATCATTTTTTATAGCATCCAATAAGTTCATTTTGACAACTTTTTTTTCATTTTTTAAACAAATTCAATCATATATCGCATAATATCCCCCTCTCGTCTCTCTCTTAATGTTACAGCAGTTTTAATTTACTCTTGTCTGTCAGTATCATCTATAATAGTTACTATATATCTCTATATTATGCATGTATGATTAGTTATATTACAGGTTTAGATGTATAGTCACTATGTATGTAATGTATTTTTATGTACAATACAAAAGAATCAAATTCATTGCTTTTATAATATATCATATCGTTATATCATAATAGTATTATATATGCTTAGGTAATTTTTTTTTTGTAATATAATATTTTAATGTATAGATAATTTATATTTAATTATATCCATGAGTCCATGATTTTTTCTTGTTCATCTTCTCTTTTATCTTATACATTATACTTATATGTAAATCTGCGGGATAAGAAAAACTTACAAGTTGACGATGACGATGCAAATTATTATTTTTTTTTAAATGTATTTATTTCGTTTATTAATTTATATATATAACTATGTAATAATATAATGTAATGTATAATTACTTATTCATATATATTATAATGCTTCCAAATATTGTATTATTATTATTACATAGTTTCTCTTATAGTCACTATACGCTATATGTATTATACTATTCATTATTTTCGGTATATGTATAGGTAGTAATTTTCTGGAGGCTGAAAGTTAATTGGCGGTAAGGGGGATGCAATATAAGCAATTAATTATCGATGAGTCTATTAGCGGTAGAGGGTTTTTTGGAACAATTGGCGGTAGATGTACAATTGGCTCCAAGCTGTTTCTAAGTACCTAATTGTACTTTGTACAAAACTGTGTAATACTTATTAACTGTAAATATCTCGCCGAAATAACATTGTTTTAAGAATTTTTTATACAAATAAAAAAAACAATTTTGAGCGAGTAGCTGCCGATTGGCTTTCATAGGCCTTCCTTTTTTGAGTGAAGTGATTTTGCTGCCAGTGGAACTGCATGAATTAAGCTGCGCGTTTAGCTGCCAGTAATTACGTTGGATCTTAAAGTTTCATTAGGTCATCTTCCTATTCCTTGCTGGGTTAAAAGAGAACCTAGCACTGACTGTATAACATTAACTTAAATTGACATTTGAGTGGAACTAATATGCATAACTTTGGCGCAAAAAGTGTGATAGGGAAACACTATTTTTACAAACAATAGCCGCAAAAAAAAGAGATTTTTGTATAAATAATTTGAATTTTACAATATTTGGCTCTACCGCCAATAAGTCTGCTTAATTAACCGCCAAATATACGAAATTCCGTACCGCCAATTACCTTCATACCATTTTCTGCGTATGACTTTTTAATTTTTAAATTCCTTATCTCTGTATGTTAATTATGTAGATTGTGTCATTGTTTCCATGTAGTAATTGTAGTTAGTAGTATAATAGTGGCCGTCGTAGTTAAGGTATATTTTTAATATAATTTTACATAGTTACTTAGGTTACCTATATGTATACCTATTACATGGTATGGTTTAACTTAAATTTACCTTCTTCTACACTAGAATTTCTTTTTATATAGATGTTCAGATTTATTTGACTGTATCCCTTTATTTCGGCTTCTGCACACGTCCTACATGACGCTACAGATTTTTGAATTAGTTATTAATTTGAGGTTGGTATCATATCTGATGTAATTGTAGTTAGAATTCAAATACAAAAAACTTTTACAAAAAAAAAGAGTAATTTTGTGTACATTTATTTACATGTAGTTTTGGCCTTAATTTGAATATTCTCCCGTATTTATATTACAAAAGCAAACGAAAAGGAGACTGATAGTACTTTTTTTTTTACTGGTAACAGTTTCAGTGTCGTTTTTTATTTAGTTTAGTTTTTGTTGTTGTAATTTTGTGTTTTTTATTGTTACATTATAGGTTATATGGTTGAGGGTTTAGATTTATTTCCGATTTTTTTAACGGAACTGAAGAATTGACAATTTATTTCACTAATATAAGAAACTCGCTTATGATTTTACATACATAACCAAACTATAACGGCGCCCGCCGCTGTTCAGTAATTTTTTTTAACGATAATTTCATCTAAAAGCCGCCTAAAATCTGTACGATATAGGTATTTATTCTGTACCGTTTACCGTTTGACAATTTACTATATAGTTGACTAAAAACAATTTACATTTCTTTGAGAAATCATAAATCCTTCAACGTTTCACCGTTTTTCGTGGCATTGGCCTTGGCCTTGGTGTCTTTCGTTTTTAGGTCACTCACTACTTAATCAAAAAAATTCAAGCGGGATCCATTGTGAACTATTGACAAAAGGACCAGGAAAATTAACGAATTTTATAACTAATAAGCAATTCTAACCTGTACACGACATAATTTTTGTAATTTACTTTTAAGTAAATCCGTTTAATAATTACAACTATAAGGATTATTACGTTTTCATTATTAGTATATTAGAGTTATGATTGCCTATTCAAATATTAACTAGCAAACAAAAACCGGGAAAGTTGACCTCCATCTTGACCTTGACCTTCCCACCACCAAAGGTCATTCACGAAAAATTTAAAATCTTTGAAGAAACACAAAAAACGATCGACAGATTGAAATATTACTTTGAAGACTAGAATGGAATTTTTCAAGAAAAAATTAATTATAATATGTAAATTAAATATTATTTATAAATACCTATATGTAGCATATGGTAATGGTACTTTACAATTAAGAATAACAAATATTTGAAATAAATCAATACATGTGTATGTACCTTCTTATGGTCATTTCATTAAGGTCGCAAAAGTGATTAAGTGAGTATGAAAAAATTCGAAATTGAAAATGACATAATTATATGTAATATTATGTAGAGGTAATACACAGTGTAATAGATATAGAGTATATAGTTATTTATAGGTAGGCGTGTTATGCTTACATACTACATATATATTAATTTCGCTTTGAAACACCCTTTTTATTATTTTAAAATTACAATTATATAGGAATTTTCAGGAAAGGAATTAACTATACTGAATTATTTGGAATTATAATTGAAAATTGTTCAATTGTACAACAGTTTTTTTAAATAGTTTGTATAGCGAAAGCGCGAGCGTGTGTTCAATTGAAATTAATATCTTCGTCAATTTTCATTTGAATAGTTAGAAACAACAGAGAAAAAAAACGAAATAAATACCATTTATTTATTTAAAGCTTCAAAAAAAACATTTTCAAAAAACCGCGTAAGTTTCAGCACGGAAGTGTTTTTATACTACATATATAGCGGCCGATCTGTAGTAACTATATTCATCCGTTTTAATTAGTGCATAATATATTATGTAATTTAAAGTATAGACAGTATAGATTATAGATTTAGATTGTACATAGTTTAATATTAATTCGTACGTATATAGTAGTACATACGAACTTGTAAGCTTATTAGTGTAGATTTATATTAGTTAATAATAGTTACCTATAGACAATTAATATGTCTGCATAATATATAGTAATTTACCTATATAGTCCTATATACATAATACTAGTATTAGTATATTTCTTTCCTTATTATTGAAAGCCATTAAAATATTTTAAGTATTTTAAATTCTTCTCGCCCTCAAATATCTTCTCAAACTTGAACCACAAAATTCAAAATTCAAACCCACCATACTATATTATAGCATACGACTCGCACTCAGCAATATATATGATACTGACTACAGAAACTGTAAAATGTAAATTGTTTTTTTTTTATATAATAATTGTATATTATATATATTTCCTTAAAAAGTCTAAAATGCTTTGTGCCACTGGACAGTATGTTTAATTAATATACTTAAATATATACGTATATATATATATACTTTAATGTAGTATATATATATATAGTAAAAGTAGTATTATGTATTTTTATATATAGTACTTAATTGTAATTATTATACTATCCGTATTTATACTCCCTATATATATGTACATATTAAATCTTGTTTCTTGTAAAAGTTGTTAAAAATGTTTTTTGTCAGTACTATATATGTATAATATTTAATATTTCTTAAATTTTTTCTCTTTTTTCACCTTTCAACTATCTATACATAGTTTCTCATGAACGATGAACGATGACGAAGAATGTATTTTTTTTACATGTTGCTCTTGTTCTTGTTGTTGTTGTCTCTTCGTATAATATTATAGAGAAAAAGAAGCACAAAAAATGTCTGGAAGCGGTTATCAGCAGTGTATAGTAATTGACTGGCTTTCTTTGTGTGTGCTGTTTTTTTTTCGGAAAGGGAGGAGGGGGAGGGGGAGGGAAAGGTTCCGTCCATGGGTGCGTCCGTTTTTATACATTAATTTATTAACTGAGTACCTTTTTGTTGAGTTTTATTTTTATTATTATTGGTATTAGTTTGTATGAATTTAATCACTAATTTTTTTAAACCAAATTTTTGTATTTAGATTTTTAAATTTGACTTTCTTCGTTTTGTTAAGAGGTTTTTATTTTTGTTCAGGGTAAACGGTAATTTTTGTATCTTGTATTATTCATGTATGCGTTGTTCACTCTTTAAGTATTATAATTATTACATACGGTACTCCCTTATATCTATACTTGTGTGTGTAGTAGACTGTAGGACTGTATATACTTGTATTATTCTTATACATAATAATAGAGATGGTCAACGCAGCAGAGCAGAGATAAAATTTGTAATTTTTTCTAGATAGTTTACACTTTTAATATTATCATTCTTTCTAACAATCAGTTGGCAATCAATTTTTTTCATGACGGTATAATATAATATTTTTGTTTTGTTTTATTTATAGTCACGAGACTTGCTATGGAGAGGTGGAGGTGGGGGGTAGAGATTTGGTTTCGATTAAGTTGTACATTTTTGAAGAAAAAAAGTATAGCTTTCTGGAATATTTTGTAGTTTAAAAAATTCCCTATATAATATGTGTATCGTTGTTCTTTTGATTTTTCAAATTATTCTCTTACATTACAGATACAAAGGTTAGAATGGCTAATGGAATTTGGCATATGTATATATGGCTGAGTTTAATTTTATGTTACTTTGCTCTGTGTTGAAAATGTGAATGTTTGTGTGATGCAGTATTTAAATGTAATGACAATGATTAATAATAATATATAACATGATGCTATTAGTTGTTTAGCTTTAGAACTTTAGACACTTGGACTTGACATTTTAAATTTTCCAAATAACTTTTTAATTTTACTTTGTTTTGAAGTTTATTGAAAATTCTTCAAAAAATTCCTTCTGCCTATCTTTTGGATTCTTAGATTTAAAAAATGCAAATTGAAATGAAAATGCAATGCAATTGAAGAATATATACGTACTACTTGAAAAATTAAACTTCAAAATTTACAAAAATTCTAATACAATATTTCACTAAAATTGCAAAAAATATTTTGTCAATAATATTTCAGTATTTCACACAGAAATGTCAAAATTTTAAACCCAGGGTATTCTGCATTACAACTAAAGCTAATTTTTTTTAACTAAATAATTTATCTATAGCCTTAAATTATTATGCAAACCAAGGAATTCTAATCGACAATAATAATAATAATAAATTCTCAAGTTTCTCTTCTCATTACAATTATAAAATAAAATCGTGACATTTATTAATAATGATTTTTTTTTATATAGGAAATGGTTTCATAATATATACGTTATATGTATATGTTGTATATATTACTATATATATTATTGAATCCATTAAATATTTGTGCAACATTTAAACCTTATCCAAATCCTAACCATTGTAAATTATGTTTGTATACTAATTATATAGTATTTAATTATATATATATATATTGTAATCGTAGTCATTGTTTTTATATCATGTATTTTTATACATATTATTATGTACTTATGTAATGTAATGTACGATACGATACGAACGAACGCAATGTTTTTTTCTTCTTCTTCATAATGTATATAACTATACAGTATATATGTAAATGAATCGTAGTTTTTAATTAATACATAATCATCATCATTTTTTTCTTATACGATAAGCAAAAATTCAAGCATATAATATTATATTTATAATTGTGTTTTTATTTTCTTCTTGATTCTTCCAAACTCTCGTGACTACAATGTAAGGCGACTAATCAAGAAAAAAATCTCATCTTTCTTTTCCTTCCTATGTCTCCCTGCTTCTCCTTATATTTCTCTCAAATATCTGTGTCCTCTTCACCACTCTCAAGCAAACGAAAAACGAAAAAATGAACGAACAAATCGTCAAATTCAATCGTCATATTCCCACAGTCGTATATTCATTATTATCCTATAACATTCTTTACATAATATGATGATCATTTTAATAAATCCAAATTGAAAAAAAAGAGAACGATAAAACAATAAGCGCAAATAAAATTCAAAACTTAGAACAAAGCGCTCACATTTTTCTATTCAAGAATATAATATGGTTTTTTTAAAACTCCTATATCTCTTCATTCCTATCAGTATATTCAGGCCCCGGCAAAATTTCATACTTGATACATTTAATCGTGTCAACAAATTCAACAAATTTTACATATTACAGACATAATAATATTATCGTCAATATTTTTTTAAAATTTTGGTCGTAACTCAAAGTGCCTTTTATAATTTTGATTTTTAAACCTTTTTTAACTCCAAAATGTCCGCATGCCATTCTTACTTGTATAATATAATCTATAAGATATTAACAAAATGTGGGAGTACTTATACAAATATGTAAATTCGAATTTCGATTTTGAAAATTAATTTCAAAGCTGCGTATAGCGTACAGAACATTGGGCGGCGCAAAAGTTGGCGCTATAATAATAATTGTATAAGAGGTAAAATTGCACACACGTAAAACATTTTGACAGAAAAAAAATATTAAACTTACATTAGGTATAATAGGTAATATATATTACTCGTTACGAAATACTCTGCTGCTGTGCGTTCCTCGCCAATAATAATAATACAATTGAAATAATTAGTCTCTACATATTTATTAGTTATACTTTAAAGAATTATCTAGGGCAAATTACAGATATACTTAATATGTGACTCTGTTTTTACTTTTAGTTTTGTTACTTATACTATTTAGCATACCACCACCATTTAATACATAATATACCTTCCTACCAAAAAAAAACGAAAAAGGAAAATTGTCAATTGTTCTTATAGGTATGTCCGTAAAGAGCCGCAATCTTCTGTTTGCTAATTACATTTTAAAATTTGAAATTTTCCATCTATACAATAAACTGTACCTCATCAGTACAGTCCCTATATGTGAGTATAGTTTTTTGACAGTTATAAATCCGTATAATTTTTTTGAAAATTTTCCTATACACACCATCATTCGAATTCACATAGTATGCAAATATCCGCAGCCAAATAAATTTTCATATTATAGTACTCAAGTACTTACCTATATGTAAATAGTATTATAATAATTCAGTATATAGTTGTTAACTTTTTTGTTTTTCCTTTGTAAAAAGTCTAATAATAATGTTTTGTAAATGCTAATTGTAAATATATACAAGGTATATAATAATGTATTAATAATTATCATGTAATTTTTTCGTTTATAGTTTTCTTCTTGTGTTTTGAATTTGATTATTTTTTGATGATGTTCTTGTGTTATTTTTTTTAAAGTAGTAGTAGTAGTATAGTAATAATATTATATTTATAGTTTTCTTCGTGATCTTTGGCTATAATATTTATTGTTTACTCCGTGTCACCAGAGTTTTTTTTCTATGTATTTGGCTCGTCTCTCTCTCTCTCTCTCGCTCAATCATCCTTCATAATATACCTATAGTGTTCACAGTATATAGTATATAAGTACAGTGGTATAAGGATCTAATTGCAATTTAACTGGTTAACTGGTACTGGGAGAACCACAATTTTATGTATTAGCATCATTCTTAAATTATAAATTTCATATCTCGTTTTCATTCCACATCCAGTCTATAGAAAACAATCATAAGATTAAACTCAAGTACTAAAAGTTTAGTACAAGTTACAATAATGACATAAATAATATTACTTATAGTACATGATTCAGTTTTTCAGTATCAGTTTCAGTTGACAATGACAGTAGATACAGAATAGTGGAGAATATGTGTGTGGATGTCAATATGCTTATAGAATCAGTTTGGCATTGTAAGTGTATTACTTTGGAAATATTGGTAAAAATTGCAATGTATGTACATTAATGTACAATACAGAAACGTGTCGAGCTATAATTATATACACTGAAAGAAATCATTTCATTAATATATATAGGTAATTAAATCAATATTAATTGTATTAACACACATATGCTTAGACTGTACTACTTTGAACAGACAAGAAAAACATCGAAGAAAAAAAAAAGACTGTGACACTCCCGCGAGACTTTAGTATACACACATAATTACACCGTTTCACTTCAAAATCAAACATAATATATATCTGTAAAACTAAAAAAAATGACTGGACTTTATAGTTTCCGTAATAGTTTCTCAGCTGGTTGGTTTCTCGTTTCTGGTCTCGTTTAAGTTCACAGAAAAATCAATACAATAATAATATGTAGGTAGTACTCACAGTAAATAGTAATAGTAATAATATTATAATGCTGATTGCAATATTTATAAAGTATAATCATAAAATTAATTTATTATTTCCTGGCCTTCCTCTTGTCATTATTTCCCTTCCCATCATCCCATAGTTAGTAACTAATCATACTCATAAATCATAGTAAATGCCCAGGCGCGGATAACATTGACACTGCATAAGGAAAGCGAGACCGGACCGGACCGGACCGAGCCGGTTCTAATACTAGGATTTTAGACACTCAATAATGTGAGAAAACGTGAAAGATCAACGTCCACTCAATGATCGACAAATACCCGGCAGCAGAAACGGTGTCAATTACATATTTATACAGGGTTTTCATTTTAAATATAACTAATATATTGTAGCCACAGCACGAGCATTTAACTCATGAGATTACTAGCGGACGTAAACGACAAAAGTTTCAACTTCAAATTCTTTCGATTAAAAAATTTAAATAAGTTACGTAAATCCCTTCTGCTTTAGCGCCCTTCCATCCCTCTTTTAAAGTCACAATAAATAATTATTTCAATACCTTAAAAGTTTAAAATTTTACAATTTCCACGTCTTTCCAAGTTTGATTTTCATCCCTTCCTAGTTGCAAATCTACGCAAAAAAAACTTCTTTTTATAAGGGAATGTGTTGCCTCTCTCATGCATGCGGTTTCTTTAGATCATCGGTTTCAGTTTCGATTTCAGTTTTGGATCTGGTTCTCACGTTTTTTTAGGGGGGACTCCTACATACATGGTATAAGTATGTATGTATTTAAATATAATTATATAATAAAAAAAATATTAATCTTACTTCGTGTACATAGTAGGTACGGTATGATAAAGAATTAAATGCTTAAACTTATATTTTACGACCACATGTAAATTAATTAATGGTAATAGTAATAATACAGTTACAGCATTGTTTAAAACGGAAATTCAAAATATTCAACATTCATTAAAAACAGAATTCCATTGACATTATGTCAAAAATAGGAGAAATGTCATCATAATTCTTGAGAATTAAAAGTAACCAAAAACCAAAAATGATATAGTATAATTATAGATACTGATGCTTGATGCAGACTATTTTACACATATTATAGAGAAACAATAATAATAATAATAGTATATAGTTTAAATTAAATATATATTGTACTGAGAGTTGACAGTATCTCATATAGGAAAGTAATAGTTGATAGTTTAATATAGTTATTAATAATGTAGATTTAAAGATATAATTTAATCAGGTTTTTTTATACATATATGTAATTAAATGCTCTTGACAAGTAAGTCGGAGCAGTACAATAAGACAATTTATATTACTCCTACTGGTGGTTCTGGTTTGTAATGAGTGTTTTATAATAAATAATAATAAAAGAATTTTCCCAAAAAAACAAAACAAAGAGTACAGACCGCAATGTAAACCTTAAGCATATAATAATATAATAGGGCAGCCGCATTATAATTTTGTATAAATTTGTCCGTTGAATTTTTCCAACACAATCCCTTCCACTTAAACCCATTTTCAATACTTAACATTAAATGGACCTTTTTTCAGTAAGTAGATATAGTAGATTTCCAATTAGATTATGTTTTGAATTTTACATAGTAATAATTTAAGGTATCTGGTATACTGGTATCAATGCTCGGATTTTGCTTCTGTTTTTTTGTTTTGTTTTGTTTCGGTCGGTTGGTTGGTTGGTTGGTTGATGTTGTTACTTGTTAAATATGTAAATATATATATAGTAAACGTTTTATCATTACATAATTAGATTTTATAGTACATAGGTATTATAATAATAAAATTGTATTGATGAAACACATACTGAAACAGAGTTTTATTTTATAATAGTTTTTTCTCTGAACAGTATATAGTTCTTACAAAAATCTTATAGCTATATATAGAGACAATTGTTTTTAGTACATAGTTGTTGTTGTTGTTGTATCAAGTATACCTAGTATTATAGAGTATAGCGTTGTTGTACACTACACAGAATATTAATATTATTATTTTTTTTATTAATAATTCTAATAATTTATTATTATTATATTCTAAATCATTATTAGTTATAGAGTTATTCGTATCCTTTCCCTTGTCCATATTTTCCATTACGATTTACCTAGGTTAGTACCCACTTTACATAAGTTAGCGTTTAGGTTAAAGGTTTGTAAATTGTATATTATTTTTTTAATTAAATGCCAAAAGTAGTTAAACTAAATTCAGTTAATTCAAAATTTGTTTTTCTATTGTTGTTGTATATTTTACAATTGTTTTTGTTCATGTTCACATGTGTTGAATATATGTTTTGTGTGTGTGTGTAAAGTATAATGTTTATGTTTCGTGTCCTATGTGTTATGCATTGTATTGTATTGTGAGTTGCCATCCTTGCTTGTAAACCATATTATATAGAAATTCTGTATTTTTCATTTCTTAGATAATTATTTTCAACTGGATCAACTGATACTCATAATTATTCGATAGATATTAGAAGACGCATGATACGCAGATTTTTCTTTTGTCATGTCCAATTCTCAATGTAAAATATCTTACACTCCGCACTAATATGTAGTCGCACACCCCCTATATATGTCTATTTTTTTGTTGAATATGTACAAATGTGTACACTTTACATGGTAAAGCAAATTAGCAAAAAACACACTCAAGTTTTCCCGTCTTAATTTTTAATTATATGTTTAACTTATAAGGTATAATATTACACCTACAAATAGACCTATATTATTAATTAATTATTCCTTTAGTTTCTATAGTCATTTTTTACAGCTTAAAAATTGTCCGGCAGTATGGCAGAGAAGAGCGCTTTATATTATAAATTATTTTCTGGTTATTACTGTCACTATAATATCTTCATTTTCACTTGTTTTTTCAATCAAATTACAATCAAATCGTAAAAGTTTAACTCATTATTTTAGGTCAGAGGCAGTCTGATGAAATTTACTTTTACTGATTTTCTCTTCATTTTAATTTTATTTTTTTGAACGTTTCACTGACTGCTTTTCTGTTCTGTTTGATGATGCTTTCTTTTGCGTGACTGTGATGATGATGAATTTCGAATTTTCCCGATGAATAGTTGTATTACACCCAAATTGAGATCACGTAACAAATGGTTGATAATATCACTAGAAACTGTGAAATAATTAGTCGCATGAGAGGCCACAATCAGGATTTGCTCATTTTCCCGTTAACTATATATAATATTGTAACTTTTTTATCCGAATCAGAATTTCATGTGTATGCTCGTAGTTTATAGTAACTCACTATATCGGTTTCAGTTTCAGTGTCGGCGTCGTCGTCGGTTTTGGATCTACCTTAAATAATTGTAAATAATTATGACTGTATGTAATCGCACTATACAGTAATGACTGGCTAAAATATAAACCCCCGCCCCGGCGGTACACATATTGTAATTATATTTAAGAGTTTATCGCGCGCTAGCATAGTATAGGCTTTTGTTTACAGCGGAGCGTGACTTACTACTTATGTACATAATAATATACGTACTAGCTTTTAGCTTTTTTTTAAGCTTTTTTGAGGTAAATTGTAAAATCCTTTAATCGCGCATCCATGTCGTAAGTACATACATGCAAGGTAAAACTTTGTTGTAGTTGTTGCTGTTTTTGTGAAGAATACTTATTAAATTATTATTTGTATTATTAAATTTATTACATATTTTTACACAATTCTCACGTTAAACTTGTTGCATAGTCGACGAAGTAGTAGTAGTAGTCATAGTCTTAATTTTAGCTGTATTTAATTAGGTTAGGAAGGTAATTATATAATTTTGTTATTTCTTTATTTCCTCCCTATTATTTGTATCCATTCTTATATCCTTAGTTAGTTGGTATTGGTAGCTTTTTGTTTTGTTCAATTTGGATTACTATTGGATTTGGTTTTTTTTATTATATAACTTAAATATTTATTCAACTAATTATTCAACTATGCACATTGTACATAATTATCTGCCATATATAGTATAGAGTACCTAGTATTATTTAGTTATATATAGGACACAAATAGGCTTTTGACTTTTTAATTTCCATAAAAAATCTGCAAAGAAAACAAGAGCAGCGCGACTGATTGTGAGTAGTAAAAACTCACTTCTCATACATTGGTAGTGTAGTTGTTACGCTTGATTTACAAATTTAATGTTTATAAGCCTAATATTTTTCTCACTTGTATAGTATACATAATAATTACCTATACTTTATATGAGTCCAACTTATTTTGAATTTATAGAAATTTCGAATTTTCGAAACGAATCAACTTCAAAACTATAAAAAACTTGGTAGAATGGTATAATTTTGTGTGAATTCTAGAATTAATTCATAGATTTTTTTGGATTCCCCCTTCTCCTCCTCCTCCTCCTCTTCTACCAATTTCCTTTACAATACCATAATAATAACATTATCAATGTACCTAGTAAGTAAGGTGTATCAGTACAAACTATTGAATGAATTCTCTCTATAGATTTGTAGCCATTTCACTTTGTCGAAGCAAATAATGGAGTTTCTAGAGAAATTAGAGGTTTTCCTTTTAGATTTTTCAATAGGGTTTTTCTTTATACTTGTGTCATAGTAAGTATATTGTGTACACAACAATTTTTGTATTGTAAATTGTCTCTCTTTCTCTCTCTCAATCTCTGTCTATGCCATTTCTATAGGCCTTTCTGTTTCCTGGACCTGGATGATGCGTATGTGTCATTGTGAGTTGTGTTGTGTTTCTGTGAGTGGGTGTCCGTATGTGGGTGGAGTATGAAGTCTCAGCATTCTAAAAAAACTCTGCTCTGTTATTTTATTATTCAAAGATAAAACTCCATAATAGTGTTTCCCTTTTATTTACCTGCCATGTGGCTGTATGGCTACCCGCGTGTGCCCGCCTCCCTTCCATCCCCTTTTAAAATTTAAAAACATTTTGCTACAAAATAATACTAATAATAATAGAATTGACGCCCATTTAGATCGTGAACGTTATCATTCATATTGCCATCGTCGCTCTCACGTTTTCGTGATCGGTCTGATTCCTGATGGATTTCAGTTCTACTTTTACACGTGAACTGTAAAGTAAGTACGTATGTATGTACGGCGGAGAGTATATGTATGTAATTATTATAATACAGATTAATAGTTGTTGATTACGTTGATCTTGCTCGATAAATAGATAGTAGGTAGATAGATAGTTGTTATATGTATATAATATTATTATTGTATTTCTTTTTACTCCGACTCTGAACAATATTATAATAATATTATTATGGTAATAATATGTTTAATATAAATTTTTTCATTTTTGGTTTTTGACTGTCACTGTATGGTGTCGTTATCGTTATATCGTACTCGCGGTATCGGTGTCGGCATCGGCATCGGCGGTCGTTATATGGTTTATCACTAATAGTAATACATAATTAGAATAATAGTTTATATAGTTACAATATTATTATAACAACATATATAATAATTGTAAAGGTAGTTGTTAGTTTATAAGAGTAAGAACCATAATAATAATAGTAGCAGTAGTAGTAGTAGTAGCCACAATTCCACGTCTGACTAATCCCAATTGTAATCGTAGTTTTTTGGTAGTCATATAGTAACCTGATAAAAGTTTTTTTTTAAAGTTGAGATAATTATTGTTATTTTCTTCTCATCACTCTCCAAATTCCCCATCGTTTTTTCGGTGATCAACATAATAATAATGATAATCACCAATTAACTAAATTACGAAGTAATAATCATAATATAATATCTGTATAATTCATAGATGTATAATGTACAAGAGCATAATATGGTATAGCATAATACAATTATAGTACAGGATCAGAAGTGGTGTAGATAGTAGACGTAGTAGAGTACAGAAGGTATTTATTTTTTAGTTGTAAAGAGCCGTGTAGTCATAATCATTGAAAATCACTATATATATATATATTATATCATCGTAGTAATAATTATACATAATGGGTAGATTGTTTTTTTTTGGTTTAAATACATTATAATTAAATATGGTATTTTGGTTGGTAGATTGGTTGGTATAATATAGACCGGCACCGGACGAGGCTCTCCTACATAATAATATATCAGATACTCGCAGCAGAGCAACAAAAACATCAACAACCTCCTCTTCTGCTCCGCTTTTCTCAACAATTTATACGTCTTGTTGTGTCAATAATTGTCAACTTAGGTAAGTTAAAGGTAGGTAGGTACTTCACTCTCTCTGTAGACCGTACATTATTATTGTAAATTGTAAATCTCGTCTATCTACACACACACAAAAGAGAGGTTTGGTATAGTTTGATATTGATATTGGTACTGGGTCTGGCCTCAATATATACATATTCCGCTTTTCGTTTAGGTGTATAGATAATTATGTATTGATTAATCACATCATCTTTCAAAACTTTTAAAAATTCAAAAAAAAAATCAAAACAATTTCAAACTTTTTATAGTATATATAATAATTCTTATCGTATTTTCTCTTTCTTTCTTTCCGTCTGTCCTTTCCTTTCTTTCCATATTATAGTGTAGGCATGTAATGATAATATAGTATATATATAGGTAATTATATTTTATAAATGAAGAGTAAAATCACTCCAACTCCAAACGAACAAAAAAAAGCTTCAAAAATCTGAATATTCGAATATTTTGTAATAATCTTAAAATAGAATTATATAATAATATTATATTGTGTATATAGTTTATATAGTGTTTGTGTAAATCATAGAGATAATAATATATCTATAGCAGTAACAGTATAGGAATAAAATAGTACATACAGTAGCAGTAGTAGTAGTAGTAATCGTAATCATAGTAATAATGTTAAGTTACGTAGATAATTCTGTATGTCTTCTGTTTGCCGTAGCCGTAGCCGTAGACGTGTGTATTTATAGTACGTAGTACAACGTGGAGAGTTTATCATTTTACATATTTATATATATATATATATTTCATTATCATTTATATATAGCATACCATTTCATATCCTTTTTAATAATATAGATGTACATTAATAATAATCATAGTAATAATAGTATGGTACAACTCTTTTTTTTCACCTTGTGGTTAAATTAAATATAGATTAAAACCATAATCATAATCATAAATTACTGATATCCTCTCAAATTTTGATTGTTTTCTATTTTCCTCCCTTCTGATGAAAAAAAAAGAAGCATCTTCCTCTCCAATAATTGATTCTCAGTGGTTCTTTCTGTGGTTCCAAATTTATTTTTGTATATATTTAATACTATTATTATTATTTTGAATTTCCACACTATATTATTTTTCTTTTCAATTTTTCAGTAGTATTGTGGATGGTAAATTTTGTAAATTTATTTTTTTCTCTGTCCATTTTGGGAGGAGGAGGAGGGGGGAAGGGTGGAGGGGGAGGGGACTCAAGTTTCGACGATAACACAACACAACGACAAGAACAAGAACAACAATCTTGATTTTGTTTCCTCTCGTTCACGCACGCTTTACGATCTCTCTTTCTCTCATGGAGTCTCTGTGTGTACATAGTACTATATATAGATATATAGAATAGTTATTATATAGTTGATGTTTTTTTATGTATTAATGTGTGTGTTTGTGTGTGTTTCTTCCTTTTTGTCGGGATGTATTTTTGTATGTACTGCTGTGTATTGTGTGTGTGTGTGTGTGTGGGATGGGTGACTGTCTGTAGTCTCTGTGTGTGAGAGTTGTTTTTTTCTTTTGGTGTGTGTGTGTGTGTGTGTATGTGTGTGTGGATGTGTTAACTTTTAATTCTTTTAATTATTTTTTAAAACACTTTCATGCATGCATAATAATTTTTATTATAATTATGTTTTTTTTCTTGTCCGAGTTTTTTTTCTCTATCTATACCAAGTTATACTCTTTCAGATTCAGCTGTAAAATGGTGTCTTTCACTGCTGCGAAGACAAATCGGATGTTTTCCGTATCTGTAAAAATAATTGAAAGTCAAAAATAATAATGATAAAATATTAATAATAATGTCAATATAATATATAATTACCAAATATAAAATATTTTAGACCCCATTACTAGTAGCTAGACAACAAAGTTATATTACGAGGAACATGAAAGAAATTAACACCTGTTCTATCTGACAGTAAATATGAAATTTGCTAGGTTTAACTATATGTGTAATTGTGATGATTACATGGTTTCTCTGCCGTGAGTTACCGCATCCAGACCTACAACAAGGACTTAGGACTAATATTATGTCAACTGACTCACTCACTCAGCTTTGAATGTATTTTTGTTCTATCTATATCTGTCCTATATATAGGCATTTATGATCATTATTATTAGAATTATACCCAATAACCCTCGTCTTTTCCCCTTTCTTATGGTTAAAGAGACAAGTAGATATAATTATATGTAATATATTAATGAAGTATACAACTATTACTTCTCGTGCCTTCACTCACTTAGTCAAATCCACTGCAGAGCACACAGCATACGTACAACCAAGGTCAACGATGGAAAAGAAACTAACGACATACTATTATTAATTGAAAATAATAAAAACTTGCTCAAGAAAAAAAAACGAAAACTTTTCCTCAATTTCTTTTCCCTGCCTTTTTTATATACATATACTTATCTATTCTAATATTTTGATATCTGTAACCTATATATAGGTGTTAGATTTATGCATTATGCGGATTTTGTCATGCATCTAAACATTAGACTTGGGCACAAAATTACAAGAGATTCCTAGTTTTTGAAGATTTACTTGTTACACAAAATTATTGATTTCACAAATTCAATTCAAAATACGGGACATGTAATAATAATTCTCCGAGTTTTGTGAGCTCTACACACTCGATGTACACACTGATATAAAAGTACTGAAGGGAAGTTTAAAAAAAAACAAAAGTTCAAAGGGGACGCATATCATGTCCTACCCTCGATATTTTTTGACTTAAAGTTGTAGACACCTAGTATAAGGCATATATACCTATAGGATACCTATAGGTAGTAATTTAAAGCTTTTTACGATCACTCACATAAGTATTACTGACTGGTACTGGTACGGGTGTGTAGAGCTGTTAAATCAAGTGTTAAATCATTATTTTTGAAAACCCTAAAACTTTATTTCTAGGTAACTTTCTCAAGGATTTCCATTTGGATGTCAATCCCAAAAATTTAAATTCTTAATCAAATAATAAACATTCACATCATGTATTTTTTGTTGCCCATTTCTAACTGTATTCGAGGATGTACTACATAAATGATAATGTCTATACAGAGAGATGTTACCTATATATATATGTCACTTATGAAGGGGTGCTCATTAGTGTGGGGTGTTAGAGTAGAGAATAATTAATTATATAGGTAATTATTAGTATATGTACAAGACGTGTGAAGCGGGTAGGAGGCAATAGTGCTCAGCGATGCACATGATGAGCTGGAACATAAATACATAAATGAGCATGCAGTGTACAACACAATCCCATTTTACAAAGGACGATTCTCATTCCCGAAAAAGCAGGAGAAAATAGATGGAGAGATAGTTAAAAAAAATAGTGATTACTTAAATCTTATAAAAAGAGCAGAAAATCCATAAAGTACCATGAGATGATCACATGCAAAGTAAAATATATTATTATTATGAGCAACATCAGTTTAAATTAGCAGAAGCATGTTTATGCAGATCGAGGGAATAAATCCCAGATGTACACAAAAATTACTAGCCCAAATTTTACTCATATTTAAGTGTATGGACACAAAATCATGTCGTCATTATTTCATAAACCTGAAAAAAACCGAATGTTATCCGTAAAGTGTAATAAGGTATAGAACTTGGAAATACTTTCTTTTTTAAAAAAAAAACCCTAAACACAAATATTAAAATCATAGCCTGTAATTTTGCTTACCTATATACACAAAATTAATATCATGCGAAAGCTATAGAGGAAGAGGCACTGGTTTTCGAATAAATTTTCGTTCACACTTGAGACACTTTTTGTTTCGTAACCTAACGTCATCCAAAATGATGTATTCAAAAAATATGACAGTGAAAACATAAATACAATACAATACTCAACTGCTTCTAAAACACTCATGAAGATCATGGCTATAGCGCTTAAAAAATAAACCCTATTTAAATATCTCTAGTGTCCAATCTCAATAGCTTGGTTAAAAAAAATACAGGAAATGTGAAGAGGTATTTGAAACACCTGGGAATTCAATTCAATGATCTGAACGACTAACATAAAAAAAAAAGAAGTGTGTGTGTAAATCATTGAATGAAATTAATTAATTCCTTTAAAAAACCTTTATACACACATTCTGCTGTCTTTACCGTTGGCAGTAATTATTCTGTGCAATAGACTAAATAAATTCTTTCCGGTCTCCCTCCAGCCTCTCTGTCTGCCTTTTTCATCTTTATGCTAATATATTGGGTCTATTGGGAATTCTGTGGAAGAGCTCAAATCATTATCATTATTGACAAGAAAGGACACAAGGTACAGACATTTTTATTCTTACGCTTGCGTGTATCATTATATTATCTCTCTACTGATATTTTATATGACCAGAACGTTTTACAGCATTTAGCTTTTGTCTCTCCTTAAAATTCAAATTCAATATACAGTCAGGACAGGACACATGTAAGAGGTGTCGCTCGTAAGTAGATAGTACATACACTGTCTGTCAAACCGTTTGGGAAATAAAATACAAAACAATAACAGAATAAAACATGCATAATTTATTCAACTTTTCCAATTCTTTATTCATGAATCAAATACCATTTATAGCCTTTCACAGAGAAGACGCTCACGAAAACGAAGACTACTGCGTCCGGCCTGAACTTGAAAAGTATCAAGAATGATTAACATGAACAAATTAAATCTCGATTTAGATTTTGATTTCTTTTTTTTTGTGTGTGACTCTGATTTTCTGTCTTGTCATTCTCACCCTGGTTCTATTTACCTATTTATTCATTTATTTTATTTATAAGATTGCAAGATTTCCAAGTTTGAAATTGCATAAAGACTACATTTCTACGACTCTGCTACAAATACTGAGAGCCTACCTAAATCATGACTTGACGATCAACTGAATAATAATAGTCAAGCGTTAAATTAGAGGGTAAGTCAAAGCAACCTAGCAACACCACTGTCCCCACTGATACTGATACTACAGCAGTATAGCATATTATGTACAGCTATGTACAGACACTGTCAAAGTAGAGTAGAGATAGGGATAGGGTGTAGTCAGGTATGTCTAGGTACAGGAATACTATAATATTTATTCAGGAGCAATACTCAAAACGTCCACACGTTAGACAAGAAAAGAACAGAATGATCTGGGTTCGGTTTATTCCCGAATCCAGTAATAACAAGCAATATTTACTATAATAATAATAACAGTAAACTAATAAGCAATGGCAAAGGAACATGAAGCCTTAAAAAGGAACACGGTAGTACCTACCTGTGTACAAGCTACATTCCTTGGAATTACAGAATCAAAATCATAATCAACAATAAAGCCTTTCTACTCTTATTTCATTTCCATCTAAATCTATGTGTCTACCTTCTCCACACACACAACCTTATTTGTGGAATATTGTGGAACTTCAAAAGGTCACTCTATGGAATAAGAATTATAATCCTTACAACTAACAACTATTCAATATAATATGTAATTACAAAGGACAAATTACTCTAGCCCCAGTACCTCCGCCTCCACCTACGTACTTCACTTCTCAATAGATCACTGATCAGCAATTTTTTGAACCTAACAACTACAACTAATGTACCAACATAAATTTTGTCTTGAGTGTGTCCATGTTTTAGATGCCTACTACCAATTTATTTACAAAATATAACATACAATAAAAGTAGAAGTAAAACTAGCCCAGCAATGGCCTATGGGTGATGCCTACCTTTACTGATTTACATACTTCGTCACTTTACTTTTACTTCCAAGCCCAAGTTAATAATATCTGCGTGAGTCTTTTAAAGCAATAGATAAAGACAGTTCTATGGGAACGATCCCCGACAACCGTAAAGTAAAAACAAATCATTTCATGTTCTAGGTGCTACCGAGGCTATATTATGTAAACATAATATTATGATCAGTAAAGGTTCAAAATGAAATTGGGGATAACAAAATCTTGCTATACCTAGTATCATAAAGTAGGGAAACGAGAGACATAAATCTCATGAATAAGATACCATGTTTTTAGCTTTAAACAAGCGTCTTAAACTTCAAAGTTTTTACAACATGCCTAATCTCAAAAACCCAAACAGCTATCAACAAGCGAAATTACATATATTAAGTGTGGACAAAAATTAGCATTTAATAATTGTTAAGTACTAAACATAGGACAAAAACAGAAGCAGTTTTAAAAATCCCAAATTTAAAACAAAATTTAGCAAAATAATACATAGATACAGCTACATATCATTATAAACTTTTACATATTTCACAAAAAACCACGATTTAACATGCAAGAAATATTGTAGTAGTTCACACACAATTATTACAACATTACGTATTGGTATCTGTATATTATTATTAGTAGTAGTAGTAGCAGTAGTGTGAGTAAATTCATGAAAATATTCTTGAAATGAGTTTGTTTGGATGGAATAGTTTTCACTCTCAAGCCAAATTGTACTCCTTGAGAGCAGTTTGCATGATGGTATCCTTCACGGCGCAGAATACCAACTTGATGTTCTCCGTGTCTGGTGTCGTCGGTCAGCAGTTAGTAAACAGTGAATGAGTAAAGACAAGAAGGCCCACCCAAAAAAAATATCCGAAATCCAAGCAAAAAAGAGACATGCAAAATATCATCACACACATAGAACATATATTAGTTGATTATCAGAGTTTAGTAATTTTGTTCAAAACGAGTATTATAGTCTACAAACAAGCCACCACATAAAAAAAAGTCAAGCTCTTAATTACAATAATAGTTCTACTAAAGTTGAGCCATAACCATAGTTATATAACTATAGTCATATTGTTGTATAGACGTAAAGGTGTCGAAAGTCACATTACCATAATGCAGATAGGTCAAAGGTAATTACTGATTCTGATACATATTAAAATTCACTCACCAATTCAAAAGGTCGTCGATAAAAAATATATGTATATACAATAATATTATTTGAGATTTTTAGTTGAGCTTAGCTCCTCGTTCACGACAAAGCAAATAAAATAGCATTTGATATATGAATTCACCATGCAAAATAATCATAAGTTCAAGTTGCTCCGCTATGTTTGTAGTAAAGGACACGATAAAAGCTCACTCCTTCAATTTTCCAACATCATGTAGGTATATTAAAAATCATTTTTACAACACAAGTTTCAAGAATGAAATATAGCTCAAGCTAACGATAAGTACTGTTTTTATTATTGTTATTATTACTTATAAAGTATAGTATATCCCCTAAACCACATTTTTAAAAGTACATACAGGGAACAACAATACAAAATACAATACAATTAAAACATTAATAAACCCACAACAAGCAAAAACCAACCATGTATAACAATAAGGAAGCCTGTATAATTATAGCCATACAAACTTAAATACTGGTAAATCACTCACAGCAACATTAACGTAAGTAAACTAATAACCATTCCCAAACATTATACAAATATCCAATTACAATTAAGTTAATAAATGCTGTATTAGTTATGTAAGATTAAGGTGTCAAAAAATCAAATATTGCTACATAAAATAACAAAGTCTCTCGAACAAGAAGCAGCGGGCAGAAAATTGACCAGTTCAAAAACCGAAATTGTTAGACTATACAACAATAAATTTATGTAATTAAGGGTAGCAGCAAATAAATATCATTCGGAACTACCTAAATTTGAAAATACATTTTTAAAACAATAAAAACAGCGAATATTATACAAGACAAACACATGTAACATTATTTATATTCATTTTTTTCGCCTCTAGGTCCAGCACCATGACTAATGTCTAATTATGAAATACACAGCTATAACTGACTGTCCTGTAAATATAAATTACTTATAAAAACCATTCAACGAAAATACCTTAGAAACGTATTATTGCGGTAGTACGTACCTTCAAAATTAAAACTCTAATTATATATTTAATGTAATATGGTATGTATAGTTCCAGACTAAACCTAATAGTGGTTAAAAATGTTCCGTCTACATCCAGTGAGATATGAGATCCTATTATTACTATCTACATATTCGTTCATATAAAACTAAAGTAGCTGCATATTCATAACACATATTCATAGCACCTCGTTATGGTAGACTAAAAATTCAGGTTTCATCAGTGATTCAAACCACAGTTTTTATTGGTTTTAATTGTTTAAAAAAATTAGATTTTTTCTTTCTAAATTGGTGCAAACTGACTAGAATTGGTTTTCAAACAGGCCTCCTAAATATTGCTTTTCAGAAACAATGAAAATAACACCCATATTTATCTTTTGTCCCATAGTTTAGCATGTCTCTTTGCCCTAACTTCATTGCTATCATTGCATAAATAAACGTGTTTATCTTTACACATACAAAATGAATTAAACCTCAATGTAAATTAGGAAGAAAAATTATAGATTCTGTTAGGTGATTCCTATTTTAATGACATATTATCGAGGAAAATAAAAACCAATTGAAGCCAATTAAATACTCAAAAAACCATTAAAAACAATAATTGGATCTTTGCATGAAATCCAGGTTTTAATCGAACCCTGAAAAATTGTTTATGTATGTACACCCGCTGTGGAGAATATGCGACATGCAAGAGAAATAAAGAATATATATTATTTTGTACTCTACCTGTGGCACAGGTAAAGTGGGAATAAATGATCTTTTCGCTGTCGGGATTGAGGTCGACAAACATTCTTAAGATGAACTCACGGGCGTGAATGGCATCTTTTTGTGGCCCTGTATCATACACACAAGGGAAAAAGAGAAAAATACAAATTAAGTACAGAAGCATCAACGACAACTCATAATATCATGACCACGTACTTTCATAGCTATTACCTACATAATAATTACATAGGCAAATAGAGGTATGTAAGTACGGGCACTACATTACACAAGTACAGAATCATATTATTACTATAATATCAATAATTATATCAATCAATAATTTCACTATATAATCATACATTATTACAAGGACACTACACGCTCAAAAGTTTGCAAAATCCACTGTTGGGTTGATTACGGATAAATAACTATATAGGATTGTACTTACATAATATGTAAGTGCAATTTGAAACGTTTAAGTTGCCTACTATATAGAGGGTTAAAGGCGCGCGTTTTACCTTAAACTTTGAAAACCAAAGTGTACTTGAGTGTACCAACTAGATAATATGACTATATGTGTAACTATTTGCAATAACTAATAAGGGACAAACTATACAACTCCATACTACTTAACACCTCAAGCTTGACAACGTTTCGTCCTCAAACACAGAGATTTTTCGGCTTTCTAAAACACTACGCATACAATTTGATATAAACTAAATAAGTAGGGTTGTATAATTTGAAATTATAAACGAGTGAGCCGCTGGTCAACACTGAAACGTACCTAATTATAATATTTATCTTGGCATTTATTATTTATTCAAGTCATTAGACACATCTCACCTTCTCCAGAGAATAGAACTTCACTCAATTAAACGGAGGTGTACATATTGGCTTAAAGAAATAAAATAACACGAGTTTTTTTTCTACTTCTATATTGTTAATACATTAGTCACGGTCGCTGACGCTAACGTAAGTTCAAATCCCATATAACATCTCCCTAAAAACTGGTAGCAGAAAGAACAGTCTTGTTGCCTCGTAAGTAAACCACACCGCAGCAGCAAGACAGGCCATTCCTTCACCTTCACCTTAAAAAGTTTAACTCAGACATAATTGATTGGAGTGTATATTACTGAAGTGCTAATAATTGTAAGTTCAGCTCAGCTATGCTCCACACATTGAATATCCTCATTATTATTATACCTAATCATATAATCCTAACTTACACTCACTTCTTCATTATCGTTCAAACATGAGCTTACTCCCTCTCAAGCTTTATTTTTGCAGCATGCCGACACTCGTACTCATACTGTACATAGGTACCTACCTACCTAACTACTTCTCTTATAAATCGCATCATATCGATGTCACGTCACCTCACCTTTATTCTAATGTTCAACGCGAAGTCCTCGATATTAAATACCCCAGTGAAAAATTAAAAGTTGTCTTCAAAAACAATACCTGCTCTTGCTCGACTGGACGACAGGAGAAAT
Organism: Dicyrtomina saundersi; assembly: GCA_034695245.1. NCBI lineage: Eukaryota > Metazoa > Arthropoda > Collembola > Symphypleona > Dicyrtomidae > Dicyrtomina > Dicyrtomina saundersi. The sequence goes on from JAQFZE010000060.1 coordinate 28,703, forward strand.
TATTCACCTACACAACAACACCCAATCCTAAGCAGGCTATCGTTTCGACAAAATTTCAGTATGCATGAGCCCCAGTCACATAATATTACATATAATCGTATAGTTATAACATCTAAAAACTATGCTCTCTGCAAGTCAAAATCGACAAACCTTACATACAAATCATGATGGATGCTCTCATCATGTAAAGATTACATAATTCTAAGGAATATGAACGGCTCGACTTCGACGTTCGAAAAAGAATAGAAAGTGAGGAGGAATGAGCCTAAAACATCAAACCATCTTTCAGCATACACTTTCTGGCTACCTTCGCCTTCAACAGAGGCACTTACTAAGGTTTCCTACAGCTGTGTCTTCTGGACGAGGACGCCAGTCCCAAAAAAGCTTTTTAAGAGCAAGAACAAACATACGGGAAAATGATTTCAGGGAATTTTCCATCATTTTTAATGAGTATATATTTAGCTTGCCTTTGTCTTTGTTCTATTTTTAGACCGATTAGAAACCTATTAGATCAGCAGCGCCAGGTCAGTATTCATAATTCACTACCTCACCACTTCTCACAACTGCAGACAGTAATACATGCGAAATCGTGTGTGTGTGAGCGGAGTAGAGCATTGCATGTACATCCATTATCCAGCAGAAATTCTGAATTACACATATAAAACTAAAAGCGATTAACTAAAAGAAGAATTCTCGATTTATTCTGCTTGATCTTGTTCCGCTCCATGCCGATAACACTTAAACACTTTAGATTTTACCTTGTCCTAATCTATACATCCACTGGATATGGGTGGATTTGGAATTTTGATAGGACACACCACCCATCAGACACAACGCCAGCTATCTCTATAACCTAGGTAATCATTAATTACAAATACGTTACTAGAAGACGAGAGGCACCGGACTTGGTATTGGAACTGGATGGTGATTGTGGTTTGGCAAGAAAATACATATTTAGACATTTAAAATTCAATCTCGTGACTTGTCTGTAACTATATTACACCATATTCCTTAATTTTGTTTGTGATTTTAAAACACAAATTAGTATTATTTTACATCTAGGTTTGAACCGAATACTACAGCGTAGCAACCGCTGGGGAAAAAGTCGAGTTCAAGGCGAGAAAAACTTCATAAATTTGAGATTGTGTAACGACTAACGACTTCAATTTATACAAGAATTTCTCCAAACAAGCAAATAATTATCCAATCTGTTGTACTGAGACACCGAAACCGTTTTGTATCTGATGAGTGAATTTTTCATTTTCTGCAATAAAATACCTAGAAATACGTAAATCCTGATTTCCTTATCTTATATTATGGGTGAAAAAGCATAATACCAACAATATACTACAATGCTGTACTTGAGGGAGTTTCAATTTAAATTTTTGAACTCAATGAATGAACAGTGGTTAAAATCCAAGAAAGAAGAAGAAATACTGAGTCGATTCTAAGACGGAGGGACCCTACTTGTGTATAAATTTTTGAATAATCGAGCTTTACTGCTTTACTGAAATTTGTATATAATTATTTAAATAAGTACTCAGCAGGTCAGTTCTAACTTCTAACATTTTCACGAAAGACTAAAGTCTCAATTTTGCAAAGAGTTTCTATATACAGATTAATATCATTTATTACATTTCTGTACGAAATTTTGTAAAAAACAGACAATAATTTCAAACTGTCCAACAAAATTCAGTGAAATTAGGCTTCTAATTCTATCTAAAAGAAATTTTAATTTTCACTCAACAACTACAAGCCCAAGACAATAATATCAATATAGGAAGTTGATAAGCAAATGCTTAAATTTTCCTTTTCTTTCGATGTAGGTATTGGCTATTTTATACATAATAATATGCTAAATAAAGTGTCTAATGGCTACACTTTTTTGTGGCTCAGATTTTAACTTATTCAATTCATAGCCGACAAGGTTAAGATCAAAAAGTTACAACACTGAATATCGTTGTAAAAATACGTTCAATATGTAACTCAGAATTTACAATTCTAATCTGATAAAGACAAAGGTACTATCAGTCTATCTGTAATCGTCCATTGTTAGATTTAATCGACAGTTAGGTAACTCTACTTCGCCTTATGGACTATTTTAAACTATGGCAATGATGGTGGGTCAGCTAGTGGCTTGAAAGGTACATATGGGTACTAATAACTCCATGTCATTCATGATCATCTCGTACCTGTCGCACAAGTGAAGTGAGAATAACATGCTCGCTCTGGATCAGGTATTTGAGACAAATACATGTGTTTCAAAATGAACTCACGAGCACCAACGTGATCTTGTTTCGCACCTAAACAATCCATTTGCAGTTCCATTATTATCAAATTTTAATTGTTCACCCTACATCCACTCTTAGCTCAGTTCATAATTCACCGACAAATAAAACGCTTACTAATTAGTAATACATGGAAAATATCCTTCAGCTTCCATACTCACACTTGATTCTTTCTACATGAGTTTATTCGTTTATAACTTTTAATAGCTTTCAGATTTAATGTCGTTCAAAAAGTAGTATGAATTTGGTTCAAAACACAGAAAGTTGTTGAACTAAAATCCTAGTTTAAATATTGACACTCGCAATTGAAATTTTGTCAAAGTACAAAGTTTCCATTAATATTTTTAATGAAAGAATTCTGCTACTCCTGAGAAGGGGCTCTTATGAGTTCGGAGCTTATACTAGACAGTTAAAAAGACAAATTGTTTCTACAGTTTCATAATATACAATGGTGACAAATCAAATAGACAGATTAGTAATCTGATTCCGGAAGGGAACCTCCAATAACGTATGGTGTTTATGAGGCGACGGGAAAACAAAAAAAAGTGCTCAGCACAATAACATCACCAAAAAAATACGTAATTTCGCGCAACAAGTGAGATTATGCATTAAACTCTCGGACGAGCTTGAAAGTAATTGTAAGAGAATGATTTCATACTTGTGAGAAGAGTAACAAAGACAGATACACCAAAAGATTACAAAACCAAGAAAATGATTGTGAGAAATTGAGTAGATATAGAGTAAAACAAGTTGAAATGATCTGAATTACCGTCATATTCAGGGAAGTAATCGACCAAATGGGAATACATAATTTTCTCTTCGAGAAGGTCCTTCTTATTCAAGAACAGGATGACAGAAGAGTGCTGGAACCAAGGGTAAGTTATGATGGTTCTGAATAAGGCCTTAGACTCTTCCATTCGATTCTCATTATCGGATTCGAATAAAATCTGATCATATTCGCTAAGTGCGACCAGGAAGATAATGGAAGTCACATTTTCAAAGCAGTGTATCCACTTCCGTCGCTCTGATCTTTGCCCGCCTACATCGACCATCCTAAACCGGATTTCCTCGAGATCAAATGGGTACTCTATGATACCAGTTGTGGGGACTCGGACACGTAGAATGTCTTGTTCCGTTGGTAGGTAGTCCGGAAGAGCTATACGGTCTATCTCCGACAAGTAGTATTTGGCTGAGTCGGTGAGCTGGTATTCTCTTCTTCTATCGTAGCACTCTAGAATCCCAGCATCGCCCCATAAGGCTTTAATGGCTTCGACATAGGGTGACTCAAATGTCGTGACTGTTTCATAATCAACAGCTCTAACTTGATCGGCCTTTTCATTATTAGCAGAATCTGCGTACTGAATTTTTAGTAAATCCATGGCACGTATCATGGCTTGCATCGCCATAAAGATGTTTTGGTAGACCAACTTTATAAAGCCCCGCTTATCTTCATCTGAATATCCAGAACCATGAATGATTCTCATCTGCTTAATAAATGTTGACTTTCCCGACTCGCCGGTACCTAGTGAGACACAACACAACAAAAACAAATGTATAAAAAACCTTCATATAAACAATTTCATTCCATCATTTCTTATTCTTAATAGCTAACACTGCAGCAACTATCAACTATTCACATTTTATAACCAGGAAGGTTTAAACGCTTCCAAACAAACCCTGTGTCCTTCTAATTAATTTTCATTCATGACACAATTACACTAATAATATTCTCGAAATCGTTTGATTCATTTCTTCTTTGGAACCACCAACACCAACGCCAATGACTTTCGACTGCAACACAAATACTTTCTCAATAGCATTACAAAACAATAAATTCAAATTCCAAGACTTCAGTTCTGTGAATGTCAAGCTCATTCCTGTACTCCAGTCTGATGATGAGGCACAGATACACGTCGGCGACTGGTGACTGGAATCTGTCCAAATTCTAAAATGATTCACGTACACCAGTCAACAATCAACATCAAGTACAAAGTAGAAGCTTTAGCGTAGTAAACACAAGATGTCTCGTATTAAATGTATCATGTAACCGGGTTCACACTCAACACTTCCTGTTCTCTTAAATGAGTTACGTTACTCAGACTGCTAGCACTTAGTACTGTCCTAACTCTCCAATAACAATGCTGCTCTCCTATTAAATTTCTTGTAGATGAAACCACAATCATTTAACAACGAAAAATGTATTTTTCTCTTCCTTCATCCTTTGGCTGTAGATGTACCCATCACAAAACAGGTCCAACATGGTCTGACATAGTTTCGCTCCTTCCTTGCTTGTCCTGACACATTGGAACCATCAAAAAAACTCAAGCTTCATATATTTTGTATTTCTTCATGTCGGTCACGTAGAGGAGGATACAAATTACGGAATCCATTAATCCAATCAGATGAATTATCAAAAACACATAAACTCAACAATCCGAACAAGCTCATCGGTAAAACTGATGATGATTTGACGTATTTAGGTTTTCCTTGACAAGTGCCTCAGCATATTATCCAAACCGGACTGGAATATTATTGAGTCAAAGGAGAGAAAAAGAAATGCATAACATATTTAAACATTAAAACTTCCCCCATAATAAGAAATTGGACGTGAGTTAAAATGAGACTACTACATAATATAATTCTCCATTCTCACACCATTTCTCATCCGTTCAAAAAAACTCTACAATCCAATCAATATAGCTATAGATATATATCTCTTAATGAACTTATTAGTGGTTAAAAGTATTGGTGTTGGTTAGTTGGTTTGGTGTTGGTGTGGTAATATATGTTGGTTGTATTTTGTTCTCCTTTCCTCTCTCTCTCTCTCTCTGTAGAATATAATATAGCCCTGGCAATTCTGGCATTATTAACGTACCATAAAGTAACATTGAACATAAAGTCAACGTAACATCTCATCGGCTTTTTTTTTTCTGTCTCTCCCTCAAAATTAGTCCTTCATCATTGAATGTATCAAACACTTTTACTTTTTACTTACCCATGTACCCATTCAAATCAATCTGACTAAAGTAAAATCCAAAAATATCATTAAAAAAAAGTCAAATCCAAATCGACATGAGTCAACTCCTGACTTTCACAATGTACAAATCATGTTGAAATGTAAACTTTGAGATGAGAATTTACAATTGAGAATATTTAGTGGACTAGAAATGAAATTTTACCTAATAGAAGAAGTTTAAGTTCTCGTCGGGCATCTCTTTTGTCCCTTCTGAGTTGCCTTTCAATTTCTTGATTGATCCTCTTCTGTTCTTTGGCTTCTTCAGATAAACAGCACGCCATTGTATTAAAAAAAAATTTCACTTTTTATTTTAATTAAAATAAAAAATGAGGTTCACTCCGTTCCTTTCTTCATTTTTCTGGCCGATCACCGAAGACGACTAACAGAGTCCCAAAACCGAGAACGAAAAAAATATATTTTTATATATTATAAAGTTGACTTGACTTCACACTCCACTTTTGGTTTTGGTTTCACAAAACAAGTCACCTTATAATATTCGAAGAACTCCCGTGAAAGACCCTCTCGTCTCGGTCTCGGTGTGTGTCTCTAAGTACTTACTTGCTATGTGTCTCTGTGTGTGTGGGTCTTTTTCACTCTCTCTCACTTTTGTATGTGTGTGTGTGTCTGCCTGTCTGTAGTGTACTCTTCCTGCCCTATACCTATCTACAATCCACAATCCACAGCATATGAATCTCTCTCTCATGGACAGCGGACAGGGGCACAGACATGAAAAAGAGTTGAAATGATCTCTACTAACTAAAACCAAGACCAAGGAGTACGAGTAACACACACAACTTTACACAGCACTATTCTATAGCCTAGCCTTCCTAAAAAACACACATATAGGCAAAAAGGTAAGTAATAGCAATAGTTAAAAGGAGCCAGCGAGTGAGCAAAAGGAGTCCGTCAGCCAGCCAGGGAGAAGATTCGATCGATGGAATGGCTGACGATACTCCCACCACCCATGCGTTGGCGCATCTTCTCCAATATGCTCTTACTAGACGTCCCACCCCTGCGTACGGCAGGCCCCGGCATGGACGGAAACAAAATGCCAAATTTTAATTGAGAAAGTTTTACTTCTAAGCCTTGCATGCGAGCTGTCTGCACGTGATGGGAAGGAACACGTTTAAAGCTCCGTCCTGTATTTGATATAAATTAATTGATTAAACTGGTATACACTGTTTGTACAATATAGTGTTTATTTGAACTCACGAGATGAAACATGCATTCTAATTTTCAGCGCTTCAGCTTCCGTACTTGGTTTCTTTTAATTTTTGAATGCGTTGACTTTTCGTTTGTACACTATCCAATGTATTTTCGTTTTTTTGAAAAAGCGATATTTGACACCTTCCACTAATTATATGCTTCAGGAGGTTTAAAAGTCTCTAAGACAATCAAAGCTTCTTGGATACTGTAGTTGACACTTCTCTACGTCTGGTACATGGGTGTTGTACGGCGAGATATAAGGTGTCAAAAGATGTGGAATTCCGTTTACTGCATAATACTACGTTGAATGTTAGTAGCGACTATTTTCTATTTTCTATAACCTCACAGCTAATATAGAATGTTTGGTTTTTGCTACTTTGTCGGGTTTCTACATTCTATCAAGATTTTACTTTTTCGTTTTTCATTGCTATCATTTTTATATGTGTCTTTGGCACTCCGGAGTTACAAAAAACTTATTAAACCCGGATTGCGCCCTTTACAGGCTTTTCATCTTTCTTAGTTACTGATGCCACAAGGGTGTATTTAATTTAATTTCGAGTTTTTGCAATTTTCCAGATTTCTTTCATGGCTGCGCATCTTTTGCTACCTTTACTCATCATTCTACGTCGCCTATGTCGGCCCTTGTAACTGTTTCCACGTTCTCTCTCCTCACTTTATATTACAGATTGTAGATAAGTTGAAAAGGAAGAAGCAAAACCCGAAACTTACCCAACCCTTCCTTACCACCTTCAACACAGGCTCCACTACTCTGCCGCCCCATACAGCCCAACAACCTTTTCCCACGTACACCCGCTCCACTTGTAAATAAAAATAAATACCACAAGACCCACTACACAAACCTCTCCAAACGTTCAAACGTTCCAAACACAAATTGATATGTACCTACACGTTACCTCTCGAACCAAACACTAATGACACTCACACCATCCTAATTACAGTTATAGTTTGAGTCTTTATTTAATAGTCAGACAGTTCTCAAGTCATACATACTTTCAACTTTTTACTCATTATTATTGATTGATTATTGCTGTAATTTATTCCACATTTAACATTTATTCCCTCACTTTTTAAATATTTTAATGCAATCATTAAGTAAGTAAAGGTCCTTCTATAGACATACATTAACCATTTATCATTTCTTCTTTTATGTCTGTATGTACTTACATTAGTGTAATTTAACTAATCAAATTTAACTAATGGCATACGATTATTATTATGTATTATGATTATATAATTTTACTACATGTTTATTTATTTTTCTAAGAAATAGAGCGCCAGGATCCGGCCACACCGTTACTTGTGCGAGTGTACAATTTCCCTTCCGATTGATATTCTGATTGTTTTGTTTAGTTTATACTACCGACTATAACTGTATATTACTTATGTCTATGTTTATTGTTTATGAATGGAAGGTAGATGGTACAATAGCATTTTTAAAGTGATTGAATTTTGAATGTCTGTGTATACTTATTGATTACTGTTTACGGACTGAATTTAAAGGGAAAAGTTAATGCTGCTATTCATAACGGTAGGTATTCATTCCTGCAGTTGCACGTTGCACTGCAGTACATCAAAATTATTACCCCTTATTTAACTATATATGATGATTGGCTTGAAACTGAACTGACCTAAGCCTAACTATAGTGCAAGTCATAAAGTTCTCCGATCCATTCTCGGTGCGAGGGATTTGCTTGCGCAGTGAATTATTTTATCTACTATGGGGCTGACACCATTACATATTATAATCTTTACCGTTAATATTCGATAATTATATATTTGAATTGTAAAATGGACAAATATGCGACTTTATCTTTTTATTTTTACATAAATGAGTGTTACCTGTCAAAAATTAGAGAAGTGGGCGATGATATTTTCCCTCTGTTAGATTCGATATGAGTCATTATTAGTGTGAAAATAAAATGTAAGGGATGCAGTACTTTATTTTATAACAAAGAAAACTTTAACCCACCCCAAGGGGTTAGTATAGTGGGGGCTAGTATTTGGGTAACAGGAATTATTAATATTGATTGAACTGGCAATTCATGGGCCTATGAGAAGCACAAAGCCCCGATCTTTTTCATTTACAGTTGCCACCGTAGAGAGGAAAAAATTAGACAGAAATAATGACGGCTGCCCAAATCACACCCAAATATACGAGAGATAGACTATTTTTGTGAATTAGCTAAAAGTAGTCCATCATACTTCATACTTACTAGTTAGCTTCAATCCTGAATGTCCTTCTGCTCACAGAACTGCCATTCAGAAGCAACATTCACCGTACCTGTGATATGTAGGTGTACATTTACATTTAAGCAGAGACAGCATTCAAATTGAAGATTATTTTAGAAGCCCCACATCGTTGTGTACCTGCCTCTTGTCATTACTCCATGGCTCCACAAATCCAACTGAAAATGGTACGTTCTACTGCAGAACCTCCCCGACGTGGCCAGCATATATTGGGGAGGAATAAGCAATATACATAGATATATTTATCTACAATCATTCTACACCTCGAAATTACTTAATTTTGAACAAACTCGGTCGTTAAACCCATACAACAATTTGCAAATACTTCAATATCGAATTAGTAAATATTATACACATGGAAATTTGGGAATCAAGCTACATCATTGTAGGAGCCATATTGATGTAGGCTATAGCACATAGCATGAGGGATACTACAAATTACAAGACAATGCCTAATTACTTAATATGCAAAACAAATCCTGCAACTACATCATACATGTAATTAAATATATCTTAATTTCCAGTACAAACATAACACGCAGCATCACGTAAGTACATATAAAAAACAAAGTCAGTAGCATGCTTTCATTGGTGAGGGCTTATAATCCATACATATGCATATATTTTGAGCTTGGTGAAAATACTTAATGCAATCTAATTTACTAATTTACGAAAACGTATGTCTCATCGCTCATCGTACAGGTGAATAATTTACACTATAGATGAAACCCTACTCATGAAATGGTAGTAAAAATATTAAGAATCATAGTCACAGCCTGACTCGTAACGTGAAAACCTTTACGTAAGTAAAAAAAGGTGGACAAAAAAGTTCGACTTGACAAATTGTAATTACTACCACTACTGTCTTCGTTCAACGCTAGAAAATATTAAAGTAAACAAGCACAAAGTATATAGGGAGAGAGTGTATAATTGTGGCCGGTGTTCTAATGTTGGTCACCGGATATACATTTGAAATAACTAGTCAATGTATCAAGTATATAACAAGAATGTATTTTTTGTTTCATTCAATCTACTAGTTTCCAACTTCGAGAGTTTCAAAGGTTTCCAACTGATACAAATTTAATAGGGCGGCTACCATTAGAACACGAGCACAATTACCCTCCCTCACCCTACCTAACTAAAGTACAACATGCAATCTAAAATTTATATACTTATATTAACAATCTGGACAAAGAAGTCTTACGCTTACGTATCTACAAAATAATAGAAATCTACACTGCATGGTTTTCTTGGTCCTTGGCCTCCGTTCCTGTTAGACGACTTAAAGTGTGATGGTAATGGTAATTGTTGATTAGTGTCAAACTGAGCGTGAGTCGAGTGTTCGATCTAGTCATGAGATGAAATTAACATGATACTAGAAAGGCACACGACGCGTGCTCAGCGTCTTTGCTTCGTATCCTCTTGTAAGTATCCTCCATGAGACAATTTTATGAATTGATTGGGAAGAAATAAAAGTGAAAATTTTACAAAGTAGAAGCTACAAACACACACTACAAACTACAAAATGATAGAGGCACAGCGAAGGAAGACGTATAATGGCGGAGGTCGAGATGACCACGCATCATGATGTTTCGAGGGCTCCCTTGTCGAGGATCTATTGGCTGTGATAACGAATGAAAACAGGTTACGCACCGCCAGTAGTTCCTAAACAAAGAGAGTTGGAAAATCCAAGTTAAATTTGGAAGAGTGGCTCCATAGCTCCAAGGATGGCAAGGACAACAATGAAAAACCAGGCTTTGACTTTGGCTTAGAAAAATAAGGGATCTTCAATCTTCATCTTTACCTCCCTGTCCCTGCAGAGAATACAGATGTAGCTCAGATTCCTCTTCTTTTTGCGTCGGAGGAAAATGCTCAGGGCATGGCCTCCAAGTTGACCAAGTACCACTATATTACAGTTGATATGAGCAACATACATAACTTTGCTAACCTAGCTTTATGATCTTTAATGACTGTCATAGAGCTAGATAAACCAAAGTAACGTACATCCCTCAGAGTGGTATTCGTCCTGTCCACCAGATAGCCAGTCACGCACGTCTCGATAGCACAATCTCCAGTCCGATAGATCCGGATCCGGTTCCGGGTTGGCCCAGGTAGGGCTCCATTGGTAGTCTTGTCACTTCTATTCTTGAGTCGAAACAGTACCCCTCAATCTGGATGAAACTACCCGGTGAGGCGAATACAAAATGCATCAATGCCCCAAACCAGTTAGTTTTCATCCTACCGTAGGGTACTTTGTTAGATTCTCCGAGCCTAAAAATATAATCAGATAGGAAAATTTTCAAAAATGGAAAAGAAATAAAATAAGTTTGAATTCAACGAGAAATATAAAAAAAAACTGAAAATTTTTAAGTTAAAATATGACAATGTTGACAGTTAAAACTTTTGAAAGTGTTCAAGAGAAGAGTAGAGGGATGAATGGACTCTGGAATCAAGGCGACCTCGCTTAAATACTGGTCGAGGTTGACGATGAAGTCAAGACGCGTCCTTTCTTCATCCCCTTCCCGCTTAATATTAAGGGAAAAGTTTATAAACATAGTGATGGTGGTATATTGGTGGTGGTAACATGCCTAAAGCCGAAGTACCTATCTCCCTGGCCCAACCATAAATAAGTAACCAAACCAAGGCATAGGCCTTTGTATGGATTAAAATAAATTGTCGCCGCCGTTGGTCAAATTGAAGACGTCAACTGTATAATTCTCTTTTGACTATTTTCTGTAGTTTAACTATGCATTAATATTTCTGTTCAACCTACATGCATATGATTATGGTGGTCACCCAGACATTTCCAGGAATGGATGGTTTTAGGCGAGTTCAGTGGGTGCGACAGAGGACGGCTTGGCATGACAATAGTGCTGGACATTTACTTAATGGGAATAAATATTTCTTGAACGCAAAGGGGTTATTTCAAAATCATTCCTTGGAGCGTTGACCATATACCTACAATGTTAAAGGGTTCCTTACTCCTTTAAGAATAAGGGCTCTAAATTGGTCAAAGTCTAATTTTACAACCCGTTCGCATTTTTATCCCTAATTTCAACAGTGAATTCTTTCTCCAAATCCAGGTTCAAGTCGACAATTCTATATCCATGTTCTTCGAAGTATAATAGGCAAATGAGAGTCCTGTTCCTCATTTTAAATCACGTGATATTCAGCTCCAGCAAAATAAACACGAATGCATATCATTATATAAATACGCTCACTATATAGTTTCAATATATATATTCCAAACCAAGTCCCACTAACGTATATACTTACTTTAGTCTATTAGGCTACCCTCGATGGAGGTCAGTATGAAGTTTGTTATTTTGAATAAAGTTGTAGTCCAATACTAAAAGGTTCGTTATACGCACCTTAGGTATATAAGTATATACTTGGACATGCACATGTAAATATTCTTTAGACTGCATGAATTTTCTTACAAACACCAGTTTTTTTTGGAATAAATGTTTCAAAATGTCTAGAAATATTTCAGTCATCTGAAATAGATTGCCATCGCCATCATTGCTTTTTGTTTCAAAGTTCTCCGATTTATTTATATGTAGTAAACGTTGAGGGTAATTACTGGAATGCAAATAACGAGGTGAAAAAGTTGTACCTGCAGTCCATATAGTTTTAGTTGCAAGATAAATGGATGCTTATAGGTTTACGCTTAAAAATGGTTTTGGTCTATAATAAATAAGTCGCATTATGTATTGTGAGGATTGTGGATGCCGATAGTCTGCCTCTGGTTAGGGATTAAAACCCTCGGAATTTTTACTTTGAAAACTGCAAGTCTCGGCTTCCACTACAGGAGTTATTTTGTCCTCTGTATATTTCACGAAGTATTAAAATAACTCGTCAACTCTTGAGCCTCTTTCTTTTAGGTATATCGTCTAAATGCTTCTGTCCGCAAGTATATTACTATGTACTATGAAGCATGAATAATATAAATATAAGGGCATTTCCAAAAAATTTTTTACATTTGTATATTATTAATGTGCTCTGCATGTGAAAACTTGTTCCGTGCAACAGTTGTTGGATAAAGTTATTCTCTCTTATTTTGAATTCTATAGCGGCTTATATCAAAATTATTACGCTTTATTTAACTATGATGGTCGACTTGAAACAGAACTGACCTATACCTAACTAGTGCAAGTCACAAATGCTTGCGCAGCGTAGTGTTGTATTGGTTGTAGGACATTTTCCTTCCGGACATCCCCCCCCCCGGACATTTTCTTCCCAAATTGTACAGAGGAAATTTTCCTCCCAGTATCCAAATCACATAACCAAAATGAGCGTGTTTTCCTTTACAGAAAATTTGCATTCGTAGATATTTTCAGAAATACACTACAGTCCTGAACTGAAGTACTAAAATTCTCCTTTTCCTTATTTTTTTGTAAAGTAATGATTACGTAAATATTTATTGATCAAATTCAATAAATTTAATGTCAATATTATTGCAAAAATTTTGAATTCTGACCTCAACGGAAACAATGCATGATTAAACATCAATCTGGAATCTACAATAATTAAAAACATAAATTCGTTTTCAATGAGTAATGTATAGTGAAACATCGGTGTGCTGAGCAATGTTATGAAGTAAAATAATTCAAACCAACATTATAAATAATCATGTTACGCGGTAACTTGCACACGCAAAAATTGATACTATAATAGTATGCAAGTATACTATATCAATTTTTTAAATGATAATTAATAAGTAATATTACAGTGATTGTAATATTACTCATACCTACATGACTAAAAAATATTCAACTATAGATGCTCAATAATTCTTAAACATAAAATTAGAATATCAAAAATATAATAATGCTTAAAATAATTCTTTAAATCCTATAAGGGGCCTTACAATAATTATTGCGTCATACAATTTAGGGTGAGAGGGGTTTCAGAATAATGACTTTTTATTACTTTAGGGGGGAGAAGAGGGATAGAAATCGGCGATTTTTGTGTGCAAACCCCTAACGCAAAGAGTAACGAAATATTTTATATTGTAGGTAATATTACTTTTAGCGTAGAATTTAAATTAGGTAATAATAAATAAAAAAAACACTCGCTCATTTTGGATGTGATTTTGATACTGGGAGGAAAATATCCTCTCTGTACGATTTGGAAGGAAAATTTCCAGAGGGGGGGGGGGAATGTCCGTCGTCTACAGTTGTATTCTGTGCGCAATTGCTCGGCCTAAACAGGGGAAAAATAAATTGCCGAGCAATTTATTTTCTGAAATTGCTCACACTGCAAATTGCGCACAATTTAAAAAATCCCTTTTAAAACGTTATTGGACCACTTAAAACAGATTTTCTGGATTATGGATAAGAAATAAGATCATATTTTGATATTTTTTATAACTAACAGGAAAACATTTAGTACCATATACACAATGTTAGATGAAGTGTTTTTGGGTTTTCGGATCATGAGAAAAATGTATAGGTATGTAGCAAGCAGGTACGATTAAGCACGACAGTGACACATATTCCTAACAAGAACTTCAAGACTTTAAATTGTACATTTGCACACTACATTTCATTATCACTATCCGTAAATTACATTTAATAATTTACATGGTCAGTCCTTGGAAACATTACATTTTCGTTGTGAACTGTGACGAAGGGGTTGGTGGTTGGTCTTGGCTCCGAATATGCAAGTAGTAAAAGCCTAGCCTAGCCTACCATTCCGAGGAGGGACTGCCCTACATTTATCTAAACTAATCATGTAACTTAAATACAAGCTTCCTCAAACGTGTGTTACGGTAAGTGTACTTAAGTACGTTGCTGTTTTCTTGTTCTACAATCTTTTCGCAAAAATGGTTTAAACTTTATCCTCTCCAATCATGAAGCAAATAAGGGAACGTAGGACGGATATGTACGATGCAAACTGCTGGAGTACTTTAGAGATGGTCCATGAAGGATGTCATCGATGACATGCCCTTTTCGGATAAACCCTACTAACAATATGACAACGTTTTTAACATGGGTTTAAATCGAGAGGCTTTTATGACCCGCACACCTAAATGATGACATCATTTACGAGCGATCCCTTATATATTAAGGTACTGTAATTCAGCGTTGGTGACTGACTGACTGGCTGCCTTCCGTTAGTTACAACAGACGTTTAAGGTAATTAAAAGTGAATAATTTTCGGGGGTCTAACATTGCATGTACATTGCTCAACGTAAATTGCTTGGAAATGGCTTTACGCGGGATCAGGTACAACACTCGTGTACTCGTGTATCTACTATAGGGCTGACATCATTACAAAACATAATCTTTACCGTTAGTTTATTTCGATAATAAATTTGAATTGTAAAATGGACTTTATCTTTTTATTTTTGCATAAATGAGTGTTACCTGTCAAAAATTAAAGAAGTGGGCGATGATATTTTCCCTCTGTTAGATTCGATATGAGTCATTATTAGTGTGAAAAGAAAATGGTATAATGCAGTACTTTATTTTATATCAAAGAAAACTTTAACCCTCCCCAAGGGGTATAAGGAGAGGTAGGGGCTAGTATTTGGGTAACAGGAATTATTAATATTATTTGAACTGGCAATTCATGGGTCTATGAGAAGTATAAAGCTCCGATCTTTTTCATTTACAGTTGCCACCGTAGAGAGGAAAAAATTAGACAGAAATAATGACGGCTGCCCAAATCATACCCAAATATACGAGAGAGAGAATATTTTTGTGAATTAGCTAAGTACCTAGTCCATCATACCCTCTTACTTACTAGTTAGCTTCAATCCTGAATGTCCTTCTGCTCACAGAACTGCCATTCAGAAGCAACATTCACCGTACCTGTGATATGTAGGTGTACATTTACATTTAAGCAGAGACAGCATTCAAATTGAAGATTATTTTAGAAGCCCCACATCGTTGTGTACCTGCCTCTTGTCATTACTCCATGGCTCCACAAATCCAACTGAAAATGGTACGTTCTACTGCAGAACCTCCCCGACGTGGCCAGCATATATTGAGGAATAAGCAACATACATAGATATATTTATCTACAATCATTCTACAGCTCGAAAATACTTAATTTTGAATAAATAAACTCGGTTGTCAAACCCATACAACAATTTGCAAATACTTCAATATCGAATTAGTACATATTATACAAATAGGAATTTGGGAATCAAGCCACTTCATTGTCGGAGCCATATTGTTGTACATATCATGAGGGATGCTACTACAAATTACAGGACATGTGCCTAATTACTTAATATGCAAATAAATCTTAGAACTACACCATACGTGTACCTATTTAAATATATCTTATTTTTAGTAAAAAAATAAAACGCAACATTACGTAAGTACATATAAAAAACAAAAGCAGTAGCAACCAAAGTACGAATGCTTTCATTGGTGGGGACTTAATCCATACATATTTATATATTCTGAGCTTGGTGAAAAACAAAGTAATCTAATTTACGAAAAGGTATGTTTCATCCCACAGGCAAATAATTAAGGTTCGTTCGATGAAACCCTACACATGAATTTCTAGTAAAAATATTAAGAATTATAGTCACAGCCCTCCTTCCTGGCTCGTGACGTCTGGGGGAGACACAGTAAAATAAAGTATGTATTTTTTCGTGACAAATTATAAATCTAAATACTATTGCCTACACTACAAAAAATTACAGGCAGTACTCTCAAATTTTGTTGCACTCGGGTTCGGGAGGGTTTTGCAGTCCATTTCATGTTTCCGCCCACCCACCGCGAACTATGAAACTTATTTTGACTTGGTGGGCGGCAATGCGAGAATGGTAAAACCCTCCCGAATTCCAGTTCAACTTAATTTCAGAGTAAACAAGTATTTACAGTAATAATTTGGTATTAACTACAACATGAAATCCAAAATACACATATAACGGTAAATTATGTCATACTACTCAAGTAAATTATGTATCAAGAATCGGGACAGAGAAGTCTTACGCTTACGTATCTACAAAATATTAGAAATCTGCACTCGGTGTGGTTTTCTTGGTCCTTGGCCTCCGTTCCTGTTATACGACTTAAACTGTGGTGGTAATGGTAATAATTGTTGATTAGTGTCAAACTGAGCGTGAGTCGAGTGTTCGATCTAGTCATGAGATGAAATTAACATGATACTAGAAAGGCACACGACGCGTGCTCAGCGTCTTTGCTTCGTATCCTCTTGTAAGTATCCTCCATGAGACAATTTTATGAATTGATTGGGAAGAAATAAAAGTAAAAATTTTACAAAGTAGAAGCTACAAACACACACTACAAAATGATAGAGGCACAGCGAAGGAAGACGAGTAATGGCGGAGGTCGAGATGACCACGCATCATGATGTTTCGAAGGCTCCCTTGTCGAGGATCTATTGGCTGTGATAACGAATGAAATCAGGTTACGCACCGCCAATAGTTCCTAAACAAAGAGAGATGGAAAATCCAAGTTTAATTTTGGGAGAGCGGCCTCATAGCTCCAAGGATGGCAAGGACAACAACCAGTACCAGACTTTGACGAGGCTTGATGAAAAGAAAAATATTGAAAATTGAAAAAATAAATGAAAAAAATTGGAGCTGGCAAACTTGCAAGTATTATTAAGTACGTTATTTAAAAATCGGTAATTTTGACCCCGTACCCCCCCACCCCCTTCCTATTTTAATCGATGTTGACGCACTTGTAAAAGGATAAAGCAGCTTGTCCCGTACCTTCCCGAAAATGCATATAATGCAATTGTTGCAAGCTCTAAAAAGTGATCTTCATTCTTCATCTCACTGCGACTGGGGATGTTGAGTTGAGAGTAATAAAGGCACCACTATAGTACAGTTGATATGAGCAACATACATAACTTTGCTAACCTAGCTTTATGATCTTTAATGACTGTCATAGAGCTAGATAAACCAAAGTGACGTACATCGCTCAGAGTGGTATTCTTCCTGTCCACCAGATAGCCAGTCACGCACGTCTCGATAGCACAATCTCCAGTCCTATAATCCGATAGATCCGGATCCGGGTTGGCCCAGGTAGGGCTCCATTGGTAGTCTTGGCACTTCTATTCTTGAGTCGAAACAGTACCCTTCAATCTGGATGAAACTACCCGGTGAGGCGGATACAAAATGCATCAATGCCACAAACCAGTGAGTTTTCATCCTACCGTAGGGTACTTTGTTAGGTTATCCGATCTTGAAATTAATAGAATTACGCAGGAAATTTTTATAAAGTGAAAAAGAAATACGAAATTGAAGATCGAAATTGTAAAAAAATACAAAAATATTTAAAATTCAACGATAAATATAAAACAAAAAACTAAAAATTTTGAGATAAAATATGACAATATTGACGTTGACAGTTAAAACTTTTGAAAGCGTTCAATAGAAGAGAAGATGGATGAATGGGCTCTGGAATCAATGCGACCTCGCTTAAATACTAGTCGAGGTTGACGATGAAGTCAATACGCGTCCCTTTTTCATCCCCCTCACGTTTAACATGAAGGGAAAAATTTTCAAAGGTAGTATAATGGTGGTAAGGATATTAACATGTTTGAAGTCCAAGTGCCCCACTGCATGGTCCAACCATAAATAAGTAACCAAACCAAAGAGACAGCCTTTATATGGATTAAAATAAATTGTCGCCGCCGCAGGTCAAATTCAAGACTTCAACTGTATAGTTCTCTATCGACTATTTACTGCAGTATTCAACTATGCATTAATATTTCTGTTCAACCTACATGCATATGATTATGGTGGTCACACAGACTCCAGACGTTTCCAGGAAGGGATGGTTTTATAGGTGAGTTCAGTGGGTGCGACAGAGGACTGCTTGGCATGACAATAATACTGACGAAAATTCACTTGAAGGAGATAAATATGTCTTGAATGAAAAGGGTTCTTTGAGTTGAATATATCTTACATTGTTAAATGTGGGCTCCTTAGACCGTTAAGAATAAGGACTCTAAATTGGTCCAAGTCTAATTTTAAAACCCGTTCGCATTTTTATTTATATAATTTTAACAGTCAACGCTTGCTTGCTTGTCGACTTGAATTCAAAACCCATACCGTTTGAAGTATATAAGGCAAAAGAGTGTCCTCTTCCTCATTTTAAATCTCATCAAAATTCAAATACATCAAATTCAGCTCCAGCCAAATAACAACAAAGCCATATCATTACAAATATGCTCATATATATAGAAAGTTCAGTATCAGTATTCATGTACTATGGCTCGTTATACGTTTACCTTTTAGGCAGGCATTTAAGTACTTGAGTTTATTACTCCAAAGTGCATGTAAATGTTCATTTTCTTAAAAACACCAGTTTTTGGAATAAAATTGCCTCAAAATGTCAAGAAATATTTCAGCCATCTGAAATTTAGAATGCCATCGCCATCATTGCTTTTCGTTTCAAAGTTCCGATTTATTTATATGTAGTAAATGTTAAGGCTAATATTACTAGAATGCAAATGACGAGGGAAATAAGTTGTGCCTGTAGTCCATATAGTTTTAGTTGCAAGATAAA
This sequence comes from Dicyrtomina saundersi, assembly GCA_034695245.1. Taxonomy (NCBI): domain Eukaryota; kingdom Metazoa; phylum Arthropoda; class Collembola; order Symphypleona; family Dicyrtomidae; genus Dicyrtomina; species Dicyrtomina saundersi. The sequence continues at coordinate 47,986 of JAQFZE010000060.1, forward strand.
TGGATGGTTATAAGGTTTACTTACGCTTAAAAAAGATGTTGGTCTATTGTGTTGATTGTGTACGCCGATAGCCTGCCTCTGATTTAGGGATTAAAAACCTCGGAATTTTTACTTTGAAAACTTGCAATATTGGCTTCCACTCCATAGTAGTATAGATATTTTGTTCCTACCTATCTACATAATTTACCGGAATTTTGAAAATTTTGCAATACTGGACCAATTTCATCGAGCCATATATCA
>JAQFZE010000061.1:0-47963 GCA_034695245.1 Dicyrtomina saundersi
GAAAAAAAGTTGCATAGCCGTATCTTTCTTTTGTATACCAGTTGCATTGTCCCAAAAAACAGCATACGCGCCCTTAACCAAATAAAAATTGTCTAATCTATAATTTCAACATCCGCGTTTATTAAGTTTATTTAGTCTACTACATAATAAATTTACCACGCTTGCCAACATGTGATCGTCCATTCACCTTCTTCAAAGACGTGATTAGTATACTACGATGTCACGAATTCTGCCACAAAAAAATCAGAATCGTATATTGACAGTGATATTTTATTCATTTTTAGTTCCATGCTTGTGAAATTCACAAATTTTTAATCGATAATAAATTACAAATTTAACTGTCGTGTAGTTAACTTAACTGACATATAATTAATTAAATTAATTAAAATTCGTCGTATAATTAAAGTCGCAGATATTGAGACATTCTAATTTTTGTTGCCATATATATATTATGTACCCACTCAAAAAACTGTGTTTAATTATCAGCGGTGAGTGGATTCAGCAATTATTCAATAAGCGTTAGTGATCATACCATATAATATGAGTCGATTTATATTCCAAATTCCAACCGTTAATATGGCATTATATTCGCCCCATTTTATTAGCTTGAATTCGTTCCAATTTCTTTAATATGTTAACATTAAACTACAGAACTTTGTATCCAGAAAATGTGCTTTAGTCATAGTATCTACTATTTCTGGTTTATTTCGTTTTACTTACAAACACAAAACTCTTTCATTTCTTTATCAATATCAGTATGAAATCTAACGCACACACTTTGATTTCCATACAAGTTAATTCTTGTAAATTGACCAGCCAATTTAATATCATAAGTATTATTTCGGAGCACACCGTTGGATACGATTAGTCTTGCTTCAAAGCGAGCATCACCAGGATCTGCTGAGAAAACGACGAGGTAGTCTGAAAAATTCTGATTTTTACGTCTTCCAAGAAACCGGAAGGACAGAACATTTTCTGGTTTGACTTCCCACTCATGACAAATAAGACTATATTTTGAGTTCTTGACAATCTCATTTAATTTAACATTCGCAAACCTCACAATTTGTTTGAGTAAGATGGGTGCATTTGCAATAACTTGATTGATCACTGTGTCACAGACGCAATTTTTTGGAGGGATGTTCACAGTGTCACAACTCCGGTCCTGTGGAACTTGAGAGAATAGACTCGCACGATCTTCTAAAATGGGGAGAAAATTGTCAAGCTGAATAGCGGGAGATGGAAATAAACTTGCAGTATGTAGTAGAGTTTGGTGAATATCCCATGGAGTTGTCAATTTTCTCAAATTTTTCATGGCATTGATATGAAATGCCAAGTTTGGGAATTTTTTTTCAAACGTTTCCGGGATGCGAATGAATAAAGGGGGTAAACTCCGCTCAATAAACCCTTCAATGGATGATTGGAAAAAACTAGTACGGTCCCCATGGTCACTCAAAAAAATAATGAGAGTATTCTCAAGGACCATTGGTGAGTCATCCCGGAGCCCTTGGAAAAATGCAGTAAGGGCGTCATCAAATCCTGCGAGTGCATAGATATGTTCATGAAATGGATATGCAAGCCATGTGAAGGAGAAGAATGGAGCATTCCAGAATTTTTGAGTGAATTTCCGTGTGTATCGCAGCAAGAATTGCGGAACTGTTTCGGACGAGACGCAATCTTTAAACATTTCTCTGGTCCACCATGTTGCATTACTCTGAAAATACATACACCTTATGCAATGATTAAAACTCATATTTACCATTGAAATCCATAATATGCAGTGTACGTAGTTTAATATCTAAAATTTAATGCGTGTGGATCTTACGCCAAATGACTTGAGGCGAAGATATTTCAATGCTTGGAATAAAGGACGAATATAATAATCTGTTGGAGGATCTTTGAAGCCCCCTTGACCACCCCAATTAAATGAGCCTTGGCCATCTTCAAGGAAATTAGTGATGTAATTTGAATCGTTGAACAGTTTCCAAATAAACGGACAATCGTCGAAACTTGACTTCCAGTTGGGAGCACAAAGTTTTCTTGCATCTGTAATTATTACAAAATCATACCAGTATAATGCCAGTAATATAATTTATTATTAAAAATATGCTAGTATGCTCGGAACTATAGAACGTAGAATATACGGCAATATAGTAATATTTATGAAATTCTCTGATTCTCTGTACGTACCATCCAAAGACGTGCCCATTAACAAAGGCATGAAATTTGCAAGCGTCGAAGCCCCAATTGAATGGTAACCTTCAAATTCCAAGAACTTCATATCCTTCATTAATTTAATTGTTTTTGGGATGCTTCGATGGGCATGTAGTCTTGATACTGAATCAATTCCAAGAATTAAAATATTTGGGGGTTTATTATCCTCAACTCCTTCCCAGTAGTCTAACTTCCTCCGAACATCAGGTTTGATGGGAAAGGTTGACTCAACGTTTATTGAAGTTTCACAATTGACAACAAACATCTCCTTGTTTAAAATGCTGGCGGTTTCTTCTAATGTTGGATTGCATCGAGACAAGCTATAATTAAATAGTATATACATACATATAGAATAAACTTTAAAGAAATACAATTGGTTCACCTAAATATACTTGAAAAGTTAGAAGACATTTTTATCCTATTATTTTTATTGTTTTCATTTATTTTAATATTTTGTAATGCTTGCTCCATGTTGTAATAAATTACTGAACCTAAATTTTCTGGTTGTTCTGTTTTCAGTAATTTCTTGAAGGCAGCATTTCTCCTCAGGATTCCTCGGGGAAAATGTTAGTTGCTAGAAGACACCAGATTTGAAGTTTGTAAAATACTACATGCGGATCAAAGGAACCAATAACTAACAAGTATTCGAATAACGTTACATATTTATTCATAACCGTAGAAAATACCTTTTCGTCGTCAGACAAATAAAAATTTTCAATTTCGTACGAACATTCCGGTAAAGTCTCGACTCTCCAATCACTATGAAAGTAGGATGGCACTAAAGGGGTTTTTGGGATGAGGCAATTTTTTGTATTGACAATGTAAGGACTGGAACTTCTATCCTGATACTGAGAAAATTTGTACGTTTCACTGTCGTACATGAATGCCTTGTGAAAAAACATAACTTTCTTTGAAAACACATGAAAACTCGTATAAATTATTTCAAAATACACCACATGGAACCCTACTATAATTATTAAAACCAAAATGGAGAGCATTAGTAAAATTCTTTTCTGGCTCGACAGCGTCATTTTGGAACGCGCTTATCTCCTGATTTACTCGTAGAAATATACAGGTAAGAATAAGCACTTACACTCACAATTCGCCAATCTGAGTGTTGTGCTTTTGATGTGAATTTCTGACAGTGCTTGACCTCGTTTAGTCCTTACGACGAGTCTTACTAGCAATTGATAAAATGGAAAGGCATACGTGTTTATGATTATTAATAATTAATTGGCAAATGCCAGACTTCAGATCTAGCTTTTTTTTATTTACTGCCTGCGTATGTGACTCTGTTCAGCGAAAATTACCAAGTGTCCAGTTATGTATATATGTATCATATGTTGATTTTGCAGGAGATGCAGAATTTTATTGACTGTAAGTAAATGCATGCATTTCGGCTACACAGGACCAATCTGGATTTGAATACAATGCCGTCATTATTCTGTAATATTATAATCAATACTCTTAATTATTATTTGTTGGTTCTGATTAAAGCGTAGTAAGGAGTCACACACGGATGAGTATTACCACTCAAGATTTATTTCCTTTTAGTAGAATTCAGTACAAAGTTTATATTTGTTGCATCATTCGTATTAATACTGATGCCTGAAAACTGAAATGATGTTATTACTTAAGTGCACAACAGAGAATTCAATTAAACGAATACATTTAAAAGAATATACTAACCACAAATTAGCTTGAATTCTTAACTAACTAATTAACATCAGATTAGGATGCGAAGCAACCGCTGACTACTTAAATCTTTATCAGAAATTAATAAATTGTTATGAAAGAATTTCAAACTAAAATCTAATTTAGCATGGTCACGATTATCGATTGTAGTAAATTAATATAATTCAAAAGCTTCCTAAATTATGTATATAGGTAGATCGAAAAAATACACATAATTAAATAAAGCCTTCAGTATACTTACTCCATTATTTGTGGCAAAATCAAGAATGACAATTTTAGAAAATATTAGTAAGTATAATCTTAATTGTTTGAAAATGCCAACAAGAGTACAAAAAAGTGTAATATATATATAAGTAGTTGTGTTAAATGATTTAAAAATTTAATTTGAAGAATAAGAATTTGTCTTGGAAGTTTAGATCTTAAAATTAACCTAAAGGTATACACGTATTACATAATGAAACCATATTGCAAAAAAATTATATGTGTATGTACTATTGTGTATTCTATTGAAATAACTTATTCAGCTAAAATGTTCTATACTCCTGATTATCTTACATCTCAAATCTCAAGTCTGTACATAATTCAGAGTAAAAGACATAAAAATAAAAAGTCATAAAATATGTTAAACTTCATATTTTTATAAAAACTTTTTGTTCTTCAATTTTTTCATGATTTATCATTGCCAATGCTCATCCATGTACCACCACAATTGAATAATATAGATAAGTGGCACACCTACGTACCTATAATAACAATGAAACTTTAAGTCCCTAAATGAATACATAAGTATATTATATAGCTAATACAAAAACTAGTAACTACTATATTTTGAAATGGTAACTAAACCTACAGAAACCTTCATTAACTATTTCCTTGTTGACAAAGCACTTTAGGCTCTACTTATAGATCAATGGGCTTCGAATACTCTTGACCTTGAAGATCTGCTTCTCGTCATAATTTATGGATAAGTCATCAATATCTTTAATAACTGAAAATAAGCAAAGTAAAATTATAAAAGTAACCTTATTCATTTAAGCAGTATAGCAAACTTGGTTTTAGTAATATGTACACGCTTAGAAAAGATCTCGACTAACTTTTAGTTAGGTCGAGCTAACACATTTGGGTGTTAATTTCAACACGATTACCAGTTAATTTCAAAATCTTGGCGGGTGTAAGCGGCAGACGTCCGGCTATGTTTCATCCCTATGTTTTATCCATATGTTTCATCCCAGTGTTGCCGCTATTGCAATCACTATGTTTCATCCCTGTCTTATTTCTATGTTTCATCCCTGTCTTATTCTTATGTTTCATCCCTATGTTTCATCCCCAAAGTGGATATATAAGCCGTAGACGCCCTTTTGTCGGTGTCTAACCTTTCCGATGGACGGATTAAGTTAATTGTGAAGAATTACTACTAATGCGTAAGGCTTGCTATCTTTAATGGTAGACAAGGTTTGAGCGGGGTGTGGGGGTGGGAATACCGACTGGAGGCTATATTTTCCCCACCCGATGGAGTCCTGCCGAAGGCTGGGGAAAAAATAACCTAACTGTTTTGAGGTAGCTTAGGGAGCCTGTTTTAATGTTCCTTAAGCATTAGTAGTAATTTTTCACAATTAACTTAAACCGTCCATCGAAAGGGTTAGACGCCGATCCAAGGACGTCTAGGCCTTATGTACTCTTTTTGGGGATAAAACATAGGGATAAAACGTAGGGATAAAACATAGGGATAAAACAGGGATGAAACATACTGATTGCCATAGCGGCAACACTGGGATGAAACATAGGGATGTAACATAGGGATTGAGGAAATATGCTAGCTACGTGAAACACCGCTGTGTGTTAATAATATACCTACACCAAATAATGTTACAGTTGACCGAAAATCGTGTAAAGAATTTATACCGCCGTATATTAAGCTAAATTAGTGCTACAATTGTACATGAATTGTCTCAGGCCAGTGGTTAAAGAGGCCGGTAGCAATTTAGAAGGTTGCGGGTTCCAGCCTGACTATTTGCATTATTTTTTAATTCAGTTAGTCACGTAACTACTTCTTGCTTGCTTGCTTGCATATGCAACACAGAAAATAGTAAACTCAGTCTAACACATTATAATGTAAATCCCTAACTAGAATTTGTGTTGACCACTGTAAAACCTTCTGGTGTCGATGTCGGAGTAACACAAAAATAAGTTACAAATTAACACCTACATATGTGGTTAATTTGCTTATATTTTTCTAAGCGTGTATATTTGACGCTACACTCATAATATACTGTAGTATATACAGATGCCGCAAATCGACTAAATAAAATAAATAACTAGATAATTCATTCTTTAAATTTAATTTAGAGTAAGAGTAAGTAGTCAAGTATAAGGGACCGTCTGCACGTAAATTAAACTGACCTGTTCCACGGATAGCATTATCCCCATCAGGCATACAAATGAAGCTGTCGAAGACCATCAACACTGGAATCTCCTGGTCACCCTGTCCACTGGACTTGCCCTTCATGGTATACTATAAAAACAAAATACAATGAACGAATTAGAATATTAACGAATATAATTACCTATATTATTAATACAATAAATTATATACACAATGCTGTTAAAATATAGAATAGTTCTTACTCGAAAATGCAAGTACGAAGCAAGAGGCACATTTTCTCGATCCAATGTTGAAAGTGGATGCCACTCTTTCCAAATCATTTCCCTTTTAGCCCCAACAATTACTGCTTTCTCATCGGTCCCTTTGACTTTTTCACCGTCAGAGTCTGAATAACTGGATTTAAGCTCAAAAGACACAAGTTTGGGCTTCTTATTTGGCGTCGAGATTGACGGCAAGGGTGTAGCATCATTGAGCATGGATGCGGATGGCATGGAGTCGGCGTCTGCATCCAATAAAGTTCGCTTTTTCGATGTTATATTTTCAGCGGAAACTTCAATTTCACTCAGGTTCTCAATAGAATCCACGTCACTCAACACCAAGTTCGAAGTTGACTGACAAAAGTTAAACAGTGGCAGCAGCACCCCCAAACTTCCTCCATCTTCATCTGAGCTGGTACCACTACCACTACCAGTTGTAGGCTGAACGGTCGAATCAATAATTGCTTCACCGCTGCAATATGCAGCAGTCGCAGTCGCGCCATGCCCCGAGCTAGTACTGGCAGATGGAGTGGTGTTTGGTCCACTTTGAGATTGAGATTCATTTAAAGAGTTATCATTATCAGTTAAATTGTCAGCTACCATCACGATATCTTTTTCCTTGGGCCCCGTTACCAAAAATGCTTCTTCAATGCAAGATGATTTCTCATTATTGACATTATTTAAATTCGCGCTACTGCTGCTCGACTGGATCTCGTCAAGATTCTCGCCAGGCATCGACGACGGAATTTCAGACTTTGTAGAAGTTTCAGCAATCAAAGAATCTGCATCTTCATGAAAAGTTGTATCGCTGATGTCCATAGTATCTACACTGGTACTGGCAACGTTATGACGAATGGGTGTGGAAGTCCGGAGCCATCTACTGGAACAAGCTGACATCGAATCATCGGCATACGGTTCGTCACGACCGCAATCGGGAAGTAATTTGATGCTGTTTAAAAAAGACGAGATATAATGTAGCAGTATTATTAATGATAATTAAATTAAAAACTCGCAATCAGCAGCGATATGTTTTGATACAACAAATAATTTAAATGTAGCCAATAAAGTTTGTATTAATAATATTTACTTTGTTACCTGAAGACACCCTGGTTTAATTCGAAAACCTTCACACCCACAGAAGGTAGTACCATAAACTTGCCAAGGAAGATTTGGAAACCCTGCAAAATAGTCAGTTCTTCCTGTAATGCGACCATCACATCTTCGACAGTAACAGCTCCAGGAGGTATTTCATACAGAACATGGTTGTTTAACTTGTGAGTTATCTGTCCGCCGATATCTTCAGCACGGATGGCCCTTGTACAACGTGGGCATCTTGAACGCAATTGAATTGCCTCATCAACAATCAGCTGAACAAATATTGGTTTCGCTTGAGCAGCCATGTCTCAGTTCAGACTGAACAGGATCAGCTCACTGCTGACACTGGTATGGTGATCACTACAAAACCGTTTAGGAAATTGTAATTAGGATATTACGATATTTATAATTTAATATTGTGTATAAAAAATGTGAGTATTGTGCGAAGCTGTATGTATTTTAAAATTTCTTTTTCTATATTTGCATTTTAAAGTAAAATCCATATAGCACTTTGAAAACTAAAAAGAACAGTACAGAAAATTATGTAAAATTTTGACGCCATAAATACGAGGAGCTTCTTACAAATTATTTTAATTGTTGAAATATTTTTAGGGGATTTACTTATGTTACATGAGCTCGCTTAACTTGCACGTACTTAATATTTAAAACGCCAGAACTTAAGGCACAGAATAATTACTAATTTAATAATAAAACAAGCATAAAAGATAAAAGTAATTTATTTAGAGAGTCACCTTTAATATTACGAGCTTTCGACTGTGCACACTATCCTGTAACATGTAACAATATGTATCCTTTAAATGATGAATGATGACGAAATAGGGAAGATCAACGAAGATTCTGAACATAGACGGCAGGACTTCCAAACTACGACTGAATTCAAAATCCGAATGAGGAGTTGCAGGAAATTCGAAGTACAGAATGTAATGAATCTACACCCATCCGATGACACCCTTTAATTGTAATTTTGAATGACCATCGCCCAGTAAGTAGTGCATGGATCACCTTCTTGAATTTAGATTTAAATTTGAATATGACGACTGCGACGGCTCGAAATTTCTTCGTTGTTATCTCGTACTCTCGAAGTTAAAATGATTCCCAGTAAGTAATAAAATGTTTTGAAGAATGTAAGACTAAAGCGACCGTATGGAGTGAATGGAGATTTAGAATTTGATTATAAGTAGGTACTTCTAAGCGATAGGAATTTGTGCAGGTAACGACCGATATGGAATGGTCCGTAAATGATGTTGGTCACTCAAATTGTCACTCTTTATCATTGCGTAAACGGCTATCTTTAACATATCCATGTCATCAATACCTGGCTAGACCCTACCGATGACATCACTTATGGACGATCCCTACCGCATTTCTGACGGAATGTTGGACAGCATTTTGGTTTTTCGGGTTTTCTTTTTCCAATGCCACAATCTCAGGAATGCTTCTCCTTACATTTGCCTTCGTTATTTGCCTTTAATCCCTGCTGTGTAAAATGAAATTGGTAACTGAATTTTGTCCATCAGCTTTTGAAAATATACCGATTAAAGTTTATGTGCAATGGTTACTCTATACACCCTAAATGTGAGCATTTATCTTTATCTCGCCTAGTTTTAATTAAAAGCGATAAAACGGACAAACGGAGTCTATATTGAGAGAGCAATATAATTGAAATTCACATCTCTGCTTGCCTTCGTTTCCGTTTCTTGCAGCTGCGTTGTTCATTGGACGCATAGACATTTCCATCATAATTGTCAACGTTGCTTCATGATTCGCTTGCCTTCTACATTTTCCATTCATATGTATACCGGGCTCTAAATTAATAACAGAACTGTAATGTGTGAAAGTATGCATTATACATGTTTGTGCAATTTTTATAATGAATTCTTGGTCGTTGTAGTGGGGAGCTGTTTCATAAATAAGTCAAAAAGGAAAAATGTGTTGATTTTTGGACACAATTGAACGTTCGGGGTTTCTTTTTAAATCGAAAGAATAAAATTCTACCCATATGCTAGGAGCATCATAATTAATTATTTATTTTAACTGAAGTCTCATTCTTGTGCGGATTTCGTTGGGTATACCATAGTTTAGCCCGCAAATAAGTAGATAGATGTCTATCTAAAAGTAGTGAGAAGAGGAGATGTTTACTTTCCATGCCTTAAATATAGATAAAATTAAAACATATTTATTGATTTATTAAGTTTGTATTTACTTCTTTGGAAGTATTCATGTCATATCCGAGTAAATTCTTTGATGAGATATACTGGTATAAGAGAGAGAGAACGTAACAATACTTTATTTACACTGTTACACAATTGTAGTTGCCTAATTACGTACACGTGCATCAGCTTTGGCCTTTTAATTTGAGCAGACTAAACATTTGTAGCGCTTTGCCTAGTTGTAAAAAAATGCCTAAGTGTGAACGATGATAATTTGTCTCAAAAACTTTAAAATTTTGAAATGCCAAACCATCCTGTAGGGGTTGTAAAGTACTTCGTATCGTATAATTGAATTTTACTTTTCAAAGTTTTTGACAAAACTTTTCATCGTTTATGTACTTATAGGCGTTTTTTCTCATTTAGGCCTTACAAGTTTATTCTTAAATTCAATTTAAATAAGTATTTTAGGATATCCAATCAAACTGCGTAGGTAAGACTTGCACATGCAAAACTCTTTGATATCCTTATCAAAGTCAGTTTTGTCATTCACACATAAACTCTGGTCACCATACTTATTTATTCTTGAAAATCCAATCACTTCCATATCCCTCACAATGCTCAATTCCAATAATTTACGTCGTCTAAAAGTAGTGCCCGAGTTGAGAAATAGAATGATTCTGGCTTCAAACATTCCTTTCCCAGGTTGAGCCACGAATGCCATGATGTACTCATATTTATGGGGAAACTCTGCTATCTTTTTTATGTACAAAGTTTTAACTTGTTTTGAACTCCACGTTGCACAGACACTTCGATATTTTGATGATTCAATTTTAAAATTAAGTTTCTGTATGACAAATCTTGATATATTCCGAAGGAGTTGATTGCTGACACCACCAGTTTTTGAATTCTGTTCAGTAAAGTTTATGCCACACAAACAATTAGTTGGAGGAATATTAACTTGACCGCAAGTACGATTTGGAGGAAACGTTGCAAGTACACTGGATCTGTCGTCAAGAGTCATTGCAAAGCTGTCTTTGTTAGTTTCATTTAAATGAACTCTTCGGCTGCTGCGCATAAATGAAGCTAAAGATGCGATGTGTAGTAGAGTATGATGAACATCAAAGGGAGTGGTAAGTTTGTCGGAATTAGCCACCATTGAAGAAGACAAATTCGGGTACTTGCTTCGAAAAATTTCCGGAATTCTGATAAACAGATGGGGAAGACCACGCTCAATAAAACTATCAAAAGATCCAGATTGGACAAATCCAGTCCGGTCGCCGTGATCGCTCAGGAAAATAATGAGTAATCGGTTAAATGTATCAGGGCTGGATTGAAGACTTTTAAAGAATTTTAGGAAATAGTTATCGTAATGGGAAAGTGCTTTACTGACTTCGTGAAATGGATTATTAATCCATATGAATGAGAAAAAGGGATTTGCACTAAATTTTTTAGAAAATCTGATAAAATAACGGAGGATTAGCTCTGGAACGGATTCATTTGAGGCACAGTCCAAATTCAGATCATCAAGATTTTGAGAAATCTCCTTGTCCTTGTTGTGTAACTTAGAGACATTCTAAACATGGGGATAGAAATACACCATAGAGAGTGAAAAATAGGTAATTAGAAAATTATTCTACTATACGCTAGTAGAGAAACGTTGATCTATGAAATGAAATAATAATTATTACTATTATGTATTTTGCCATTACTATTTTAGAATGCTGACTGGGCGATACTTTTTGGTGTTCCCGAATTTTTCTTAAAGCAAGAAAGGGATGATGCACATAGTAATCTGTTGGATTTTTTACAAACCCTGATTGTCCACCCCAGCTAAAAGTTTGACCCCAATCTTCCATGTAACTCGTAATATAATTATTCGCACTAAAATTCTTCCAAATCAATGGGCATTCGTCGAAGGGTGTGATCCAGTTTGGAGCACATGTCCCTCTCACTTGTGGTCTTGTCAATCCAGACAGAAATCCCACAAAATTTGTTAATGTCGAGGGTGCGATGGAGTGATATTTTTTAAAATCTGTAAAACCAATTGTTTTCATATATGCCATTGTTTTCGGTAAAGATCTATACATGTGTGCTCGGGAGACAGAATCGATTCCCAGAAGGAGTACGCTCATTGGCCTTTCCTTCATAGGGACATTTTGCCAGTACTGTAGTTTTCCCTGAATTTCTTTCTTTATTGGAATGTTAAAATCCATATTAATTGACTGGTTTTGATTACAACGTATTATCAATGCTTCCTTATTTGATACATTAACTATTCCAGTACTTGTATCTACTGGAATACACGACGACAACCTGTGAAGCACAGTAACAAATTATTTTTTACTAAAGCATAGCAAACCCCACGCGTTGTACTACATATCAGACGCGTATACCCCCAGTATTCTATTAGAGACCCGCGTTCTAATACAATCCCGCGTGTATTAGATAAAATACGGTATATTAGCAATAATTAGCATTCAAACTAAAACTTTTGTAATTTAAAGTTACAGTGGTACAGATACCATCCAGCTATCAAAATAATTGCGTTCAGATTCCACTTGTATTCTGGAGCCGAAGGGGTTGGAGCTGAATGGTGATCGTGTCACAACCTTTGTATTATTACCAGTACTGTTTTTGATTTTGCTCTATCTCCTGAATGCAGCAGTTTGAATTCAAAAATTTGGAATATATGACCAATTCCTCCTGATGAAATAAACAAAATTCAGTGATACGGCAAAATATTTTCGACCTCAAGAAATATAGAAAATTTGACAGTTAAGCAATTATAATAAATATATATAATAATAAAATATATAAGCTAAATCTTCTGAACCTTATCATCGTTTGGACCGGACATCAATTTTTCATAGTTTCCACATTCTGGCAAAATTAGAATTTTCTTTGACTCTTTCAAAACTTCCCGATTTAATTTAGTGGATGGGATTATACATCTTATTCCATCTGTTAAATTTGTTAAACCACTGGACAGAAGTACACTCACACTGTCATTGTCATTCGTGCTTTTCGGCGGAGCTGCTGGAACTTGATGAATGAAGCTGAGATTCCAAATTTTCAAATAGATAACAGCTTTGTACATAATCAGTAGGAATAGCACTGCTATTATTTGCTTTATTTTACATTTATGTGTGAAATATTGGTAATAAAATTGCCAGAAATTAGAAGTTTCATTCTTTTTAAGGATATTTCCATGTGACTTTGCCATGTTGACTATATATTATATATGTATTGCTAGTGTTATTATTTTCTGTACTATACCGCCCGTAAAAAATTTGCATGCAAGACACCAGGGAACATTCTGACAGTAAATTTTTAACAACGTATAAGTTCTTGAACTTGATTGAATTTTTATGCAGCGCATTTTACTAAGATACGATCTGTTTTAGCTTAAATCATGTATTTCGTTTCCAAGAATAAAAACAATTGATGGCCATATAATAGCTAAATATATACATAAAAGAATATCAGTACAACTAACGCATCGCAGATACACCTGCTTTAATGTGTGCATTTTGTATGATGCATGATGCCAAGAGTTTAAATACTACGAACAGTGAACGTAGGAGAATGATAATTAATTAATTAAATGAACTTGTGCGCACACAGGGACTGACATAGGAAAAAACTTTCATATACAAAGCAGCTTTATTCAAGGTAAGTTATCAAAGTTCGACTAGAATCAAAATTATAAAGAATGACTAAAAAACTTAAAGTACATTAAAAGGTAAACTTGAAATAGTCTAGAGCAATAGAACACAAATCGGTAATTACAATGACAGCAATCTAATGTTTATTTGATAAGTCTTAACACTTTATTTAATAAAAAACAAAAGGTAAAAATTTACACTTATAGCACCGTTACGTTAAGCCATTATAATGCAAACTGTGATGAAAATTTACATTAATAACTATGCAAATGCAAAAGTAATATCATGAATTCGCTCCTTTTTTATGTCACATATCAGACCATTGGTTCCAGGCGAACTAGAAGTGCAGAGACATGAGTTGATCCTCTCTCCTTCGTGGACCACTCAATAGCTTCGTAGTCCAATGAATTAGAGCAGTTGGTTCCAGAGAGATTCGAAATGGGGCTTGGGTACGAAGGTGGCCCTTTTTTGTATGACCCGGGTTGAACAAGTAATTGAAATGCTACCTTGGATCGCATCTTTTTCTTTGTAATTGGATCAAAATGTCTACACACATGGAAACAAATTTCTTATTATTATGAGTTTCATATTCTAAAATCATTTATACCCTTATCATCATTACTAAAACTGAGAAATAAGAAATAAAATATTTCAGTGTGAAGCTCTACAACTACTTACTCGTATCTTTTGGAAAACTCAGGGATGCTCGCGTATTCGATGGTAGGAGAGAAGATTAAAATTGCACCATCTGTTTTTTCATCTTTACCCTTTGGTTTGCTAACTAAATAATTGTAACTTGTAAATCCGTTGTCAGCGCAGAGTTGTCCACAATCCATTACGCGACGTACATGTGGGATTTTTAAACCATGGTAAGCTACGTGCCAAGTGGTTAGAACATTGCTAAGGCTACTTGTGCTGCTCGTCATTAAATTTCCGCCTTGGGAGGTTTGTAAACCTGATTCAAAGCTAATGTTCACTGGAAACTTCACCCACCCTACAGGAATCTGATAGTCTGCAGAGGGATCCCCTTGCTTGTAGCTTAACTGCTCGCCTCGAATCTTATGACAAGATTCACAATAACACAGAGCCCCATCCGCCGGAACAAAATAAGGATCTGTATTTAAAAAATAAAAAACCCCGTATAACAAAATACATAAATACAATAAATAATACATCAAATTTGAGAAAATATAAAATGTCAATTATCATTATTTATGAGGACAATGACGACATTACCTGGCAAACATAGAGAGTTTTTAAAAAATTGACAGGAATTGAAATATTCACAATTTTTTATTGCATTTCCCTCAATCAGTTTAGTATTTTTTTCGGTGGAGCTTTCAAATTTTTCAACGTTATCTTCTCGATTGGACTCTTTTTTAGATGGTTCATCATCCCCATTCCATACTGTAACCTGTTTATAGTGTAACAAGCACAATACTGATTTAATTTATATCATCTATCTAGTTGTGGATGCTAAAGCATCATCATATATATATGAGTGATCATAAATATTAAATATGTCCCCTTACCTCTTCGCATTGACCATACACGTCAACAAAAGCCCTCCACCTGCCTACGCTCAGTTTGCCTGCAATGCCATGATCGACGCCGTTCACATATAAATGCAGATGATCTTGAGAGTCTATTTTTACACCTACTTGATTTCCATCTTGAAGACCATCTAAATTAGGCCCATATTTCCCTTTTACCTGAATAAAATTGAAAACTATCATTTTGCATACGCTAACACATTTAAAGTTTTAAAGATAACAATACTTGTTTGAGTTAAAGACGAGCATATTAATGCCGCAGTAACTTACTTTAATGCCGTTTTTGAAAACGCAGTCTCCACATATGGTCCAGCAAGATTTCTTAAAACCCAATCCAGATGGTGGGAAACTGATCTTGTCAACTGAGCAATCAATGACACCAATCATTATTGAAGATGTCCACTTCATATTTATTTTCGATATTTTCACCTAAAAAATACATAATATATAACTTTTTTAGATAGTGATCAACAACAATATTTACAAAAACGTCACTTCATTAAGAAATAGCTGTTGTTATAAACCTGGAATAGCTGATTCTTTTCTAGAACTTGATTACACACTACAATTCCTTGACTGTAACTTGAATTTCTTCGTGCCGTCGTATTTTCGTTCAATAACTCAATATTCTTTCCATGTTTTACATTAAAACTGGCACCTGCGGAGCTTAACTCATCGTAGCTTTTCGAGATCTGGAAATATTATGTCATAGATGAATACCTTCAATACCAATAAAATAAAAACACCAACAAAATGGTATCTCATTAAAAGTGATTTCGAAAAAAATGTATTTTTAAGGGATACGAAATGTATAGATAACCTGGAAGTTGATCGGACTTGGGTTGTCAGGAATAGAAACACTAGAATCACTAGGATTTCCATCATTTGGAGAAAGAATAGTTTTACCAATACTGGTGATCGATATAGCTTCAGTACTGCCGTACAGATCTATAACTACGTGCATTTTCTGTACACAGAAATTAAAAATTTATATGTAGTTTATTTTAATACACTTGCGAGGCACTCTTACGTTTATATGAAATTCAGTTACAAAATGAGCATTACTTTGGGTAAATTCTGTGCTGCTACTCCCATGTCTTCACCGTTTATCAGTAACTAAAACAGGACAATCATTATTTACACTTTGACAATACCAATTTTCTACCTTACAACTGTAACCTGATATAGAAACATAACCTCATGATTAGAAAATAAATTTTATTCCATACCTTTAAAGTTCCATCCATAGTTATGCGTAAGCCGATTCTATCTCCTTGTGAAAGACGATTTAAATTGACGCAGTAGTTTTCCTTGATTACGGTTTGATTTTTACGAACTTGGCTCCCGGATACGTACCAGGTGTCAGCACAAATCCCAGTAATAGACGGTGGTAAATGCAAAACAGGATATTCATCACTGATGGCTAAACTTGTAACACCAACCATTACACTTCCTGCCCATTTATTCCTGGACTCGGTAAGGCGAATCTGAATTTTAAAAATATGAAAAGCAGAAATATTTAAAATTACATGTTTACAAAGATAGAAGTAGAAAAATAACACATCGCCGGCGAAGGATCAAATCCGTTTCCTTCCACATTTTGCTACAAGCAAATCCGTTTCCTTCCAATTCTCTTTAAAAGCAAATCCGTGTCATTCCATCGATATTCTTAAGAAAGGAAACGGTTTTGCTTTTAGATAAAATTGGAAGGAAGTAGATATGCTTGCATCGGGAAGTGAAAGGAACCGGATTTTATCCTTCACCGACGACATATTGATGATATTATTGAACCACGATTGAGAATGACACTTCTACCTCAAAAACTTCGTCATTTTCAAGAGGTATAGAGCTAAACACGAGTGCATTCGTGTAGTGGCGCACTCTGGCTGCAGTGAGATTATTATTTTTGAGAAGAACGTTCTTTCCACAGCAAGCACTAAACCTGAAAATACAATACCATTTGTAACCATTTTTTTAAATTACAGTTTCTCCAAATTTTCCAAGTTTATGTATGCAAATTATATTTTGTGGAACTCTTTAAAATTAAAACACCAAAAAATGTTTGAAATTTAATTTAAGCATGCAATTAAGCTCTGAAACTGTAACTTTAAATCATGAAAAGATACCTATGGTTTAGATCATTTGCTAAAGGCAAGCTCATGCTATCAACAATTTGGGACGATATCATAGACATATCTCCTAACTTGGTGATGGAAACTTGAGCGCACTGGCCATATAAATCAATGACAGAGAACACCTCTGAAATAAACGAAACAATATAAACGCTATTAAATAGAGTATATCAAACTGATCAAACAATACTTCGTTTATTCTTTGGAAAGAAACCACGTAAGTTGAGTAAAAGCACTTACGTGAAGGAATGTCGTAAGCTGCTACTCCCTGATCCTCGCTGCAATGGAAAATCATTTTTAAAGAAACATAATTGTAAAGAATTAATAGGGTTCAATAAAACTTTGTCACTAAATCCTAGAGTTGCATAATTAAAAACATTTACCCATTGATCCAGTAATGTAAAGTTCCGTCGGATTTGCGTTGTATACCGACACGAGATCCAACGGTTAATGTGTCCAGGTTGCAATTATAACGATTGGGAACGGTACTGCCACCCTGCCCGAACATGGAAAATGTGTTACATGTTTTTAGGCAAGCTACACGATCTTACAAAAATTCAATACCATACAAGAATGTATTACAAATATACCATCATAATAGAAGACCCACTTAGCATCCAAGTTTCGGCATGGTCTACAATAAAATAAAAATAAAATAAAGTACTGTCTGTGTTTCAAAAAGTTAAGATTATCGAATTATTTTGTACAATTCTATTAGTATTTAGTCACCAATATCAGTCATTGTATTGGGAAAGACAAGCTCCTCTGGACGGATTGTCGTCACTCCAGCTTCAATATTTCCGGACCATCTATCCACCATTCTTTCAATTACAACTTCAAAAACTTCATTATCCCTTAACGGCCTACTACTTGTCACTATAGCTGCATTAAATTCTCCAAGTGCGTTTGGTCTTGAAGCAGTTAAACCATTATTTGAGACTTTAGCATTTCGTCCATGTAAATAGTGAAACCTCAAATCACCTCCGAATAAGATTTCAGAATTTGAATTTAGCATAAGACAGTTATTACTACTATGTCCTATGTTATCAACGTCCATATTATTACAAAAATTATCTCCGTTGCTTCTATTATTTTCAGAACTGCTTGGAAAAACAATTGACACTTGGGCGGCTTGACCGTAAAGATCGATGACCCCATAAACATTTTCAGGAACATTCGTTGCAGCGCAACCTTGATCTTCTCCATTTATAAGAAAGCTAAGGAAACCGTTTTCTTTTCTCACCTAAATTTCCACAAAACGCATTTTATTATACATTTTATAACAATGAAGATATGCAAAACTAGGAGTGCTTTTGGATTTCGAATAAACCATAATCACACAAGCCAGTAAATGTTAGCAATTACGTACCACACCGACTCGATCGCCAACTTTGAGACGATCCAAAGATTGGCCATAGTCATCAACTATTGATGTGCCGTTATGCATGATTCCATTTCCTGTCATCATCCAAGTTCCAGATCGAACCTGAATTAATGAAGATTAAAATATTAACAATTTATTTCGATAAGATAACTGAGTTAATGGAATGAACACGAAATTTTATAAATATGTGCATAGACACGCTACTTTCGTAATAACGAACATTTGTCATGGTGCAAGGATAATCAAGTTGTGTAGGCACATGTGTTGTTACACCGATTTCAATTGAACCAGCCCATTTTGTGACCATTTTATCCAGTCGAACTTCAAAAATTTCATTGGATTTTAGAGTTCGGGAAGTTAACACGACCTAAATAATTAATATTTAAATGAACTAAAGCACAAAAATGTTTGAAAATCGTTAGAAGGATAATTATATGCTAGCAACTATTAGCTTATTACTATTACAATAACGCACTAAAAGGCGTTAATCAAAAGATATACTTTGTTAAATCGCATAAGATACCCAACATAATATTTTTTACCCCGTGATTAAATTGATCGGTTGAATTGGGTCTGTGAGCTGTTCGTCCTCCATTTATTACTGCAGCATGAAATCCGCAGTTGGGGTGAAACAATAGGCAACAATCATCTGGCGGTTCTACTTTAAATGTAATTTGTTTCGTTTTTTAAATTATGATTCACTCACCAGTTTTATTTTCAGTTTTAGCAAAACGTTAATAATAGTTTAGTAATGTATATACTCAATTATTCCATATTTTCTAATATATTAGTCGGTTAACAGTATTCATGACAGTGCTTTATACTAAATATATATGAAGTATATAACTATAATAAATAAATCAAACTAATCACAATCGAATAAAACCCAAACATCTTAATGCAAGTAAATACAAGTATCGTAAAATAAGCATGTCACTTACCCGATCGGTAAAAATCTTGATGGCTTCTTACATTTATTCGGAGATTATGCTCTTCTCTTTCATTTCGATCTACTATAGTGACCTAATTAAAAAATCATGAGGCATTTAAGCAAGTAAGTCCACACAAAAATTCACATTTCAAAAAATTGGAGACTTCAAGGAATAATATAGAAATGAACTGAGCAAGAGAATAGATCTCAAACAATTGCCGTAAATACCGTAGTATTTTGTCAATTATTAATTATCAATTAAATATTGATTTTTTAACAAAACAAAAACTCGCACTTTTTTGTAAATTATACTTATGTAATGCTTACTGAAAATGAAATGCCTATATAGTCCATTATTATAAAGATATTCGATATACTATTACTACCTTAGCTGCCATGCCGTAAAGGTTTATCGCACCCCAGACTTGATGATGAATTCCAGAAATGGCAATCCCTAGATTTGTGCCATTAATAAAGTAGCATATTTCTCCACTGGATTTCCTCATGACGCCAACGCGGTCTCCTTCTTGGAGTTGGTCTAAGTTAAAATTTGTGTATGGACTATTGGCTGCCTTGCCGTCGTGCAAAATGCCATTTCCTGACATTATCAAAGTTCCGGTTTGCATTATTGTCAGCGTAGCAGGGAAATCGAAAGTTGCTGGGTTGTGTGAAGTCAAGCCGAACTCAATGCTACCTGACCATTTTCGAACAAGCATATCGATTCTTATCTGAAAGAAAGATGACATAGCAGGTATAAGCAGATTAGATGTGGGCTTATAGTCTTTCATAACAAACTATACTGAATCGCATAATCGCATCTATCAAGCTAAAGTATCAGTAAGGAATTGAAGAACATAATGAATACTCAAGTATAAAAGGAAAAAAATTAATTACCTGAAAGAGTTCATCATAGCGAAGTGGGCGATGAGTAAGAACCTAAAATAGGATAGGCACATTTGACTACGATTAATT
The DNA here is from genome assembly GCA_034695245.1 of Dicyrtomina saundersi. Lineage (NCBI taxonomy): Eukaryota > Metazoa > Arthropoda > Collembola > Symphypleona > Dicyrtomidae > Dicyrtomina > Dicyrtomina saundersi. The sequence continues at coordinate 20,450 of JAQFZE010000061.1, forward strand.
TTTAAGCCTGTGGTAAAAATACTATTGTACGATGGCGTTTTAGCGGCTACTCAACTATTCCAGCCTAAAGCTATTCACAGAAATATTTACTGAATACAAAAGTATATAAGTATATAACTATAGCGAACATACAATTGCATTATTAAATTCATCTTTCGGACGTTTCCTTTCCGCTGTGCGATTGTTGCAAGACAGTTTAACTAATGGTCCACACCTGGAGTGAAATCTCAGTTTATCATTGTCACTATTATTTTCCATACTAGTGTAATTGTTTGATCCCTCGTCTTCATTGATAACAACGAGTTCCACCGTATTGGAGCCTACAAAAGATAGAAGATCAACAAAATCCTCAATCGGGCTTAAACATCCATAGTTTCAGTTAAGTGTCAAGTCCACCAGTGCTTAATTTATATATTAACAATAGTTAAATCAATCATCAATGCATAATATTATACTTTGCTCAGAAACTTCCACATCGACGAGAGAAACCCGAGCACATTTTCCATACAAACTAACGACTGCGAATATGTCTGGGGGTACAAACGGTACCGCTACACCCTGAGGTGTTTTATTGATAAAGAAGACAAGCTCCCCCTGAAAATTAAGTACATCGATATAGAAAGAATAAATAGCATACACAATTAGTTTAATTATTATGATAAATGGTAAATCGTACATTTAGGGCTGTTGCCTACTAAATTATAAAGCAAAAAGCGGACACGACTAAATTTAATTCATTTCTTAAAATATTTTCTGCTCTTACTGTTTCAGATGATCAATAAATTAATCAGAACAAAATAATTGCATTAACATTTAAATAAGATAGACCATAGTTATTTAGGTACTAATATTTCTGATGAACCACATACACAGATCATTGCATGCAATCCGCTTGTTTTACCTGATTTGTCCTCATAAGACCAACTGTGTCACCGTCTTCCAACTTTTCCAAATCAGATCCATAATTTTCTATTAACGTTTCCCCGTCTTGTAAAATTGTCCTGCTTGACATTAGCTAAGGTACAACAATAAATATAGTATAACAAGATTACAACTATGTAGTACAAAATGAACAATACCCACTGAATATTTAAGGAGTTTATGTAATGTAACAGTAAATATATAATTATGCGGTTAATATAACACTACTGTTATTTTTGGACTGTCATAATGTCTTTCATTATATAATATGCAGCATCAGTTGTGGGTTGTCAATCAAATTAATTCCCGTCCTTTCTCAAGGAGTCATAATAGTTAATGCATAATGAGTCAACTATAAACATAAATTATATTTACCCAGGTTCCATTGCGAAGCTCTGTTGCACTTTGGGGGAAATTTTCCGGAGTCAAAGTGTCTGGATTTAAGGTTGTCACACCGACCTCAATACCGCCACTCCAAATTCCAATCTACAGACACACGATCATCATCATTCAATATAATTTATGCGCCGCTAGTCAATCAACTTAATTGAATACAAATCAGCTGAGACTTATGTTCTAATTTCAAATTTAATTTGTAAAGATAAAGATGTTTGCCCAGCTTGGAGCGAAAGAAGTAGAACGTACTCGATCAGATAAGACATGCACCTGGAGAGTCAACAACAGTTACGTTGCATCCAACAAGCGTTATACGCAAAATAAATTAAGCAAATTTAAAATCAACTTATTATGGTGCATTAAACTTGAATAGCATTTTTATTTAGATTTATAGATATAAAAATGTAATAATAATTTTATTGGAAGAAGTCCTCACTCGTTTATCTATGCGGACTTGAAAAATCACATTGGATTCCAATTTTTTGTCACTAAAAACCACGCAATTATTGAATTCACTTTTGGCTGACACTCTTTCCGCAGTTCTGCAATCTTCGGAAAATTCTATGTGGGATCCACAATTAACGTGGAATCGAAACATTTTTACCTCTAGCTAAATTTAATTTCAATAACAATTATTACAAACTAAACTACCTACTTTACTTTTAATTAAAACATTAATATATGAACATTGGAGTGAATTTAATTTCACATTTGACTCAATGTTGAATGTGTTAGCGCGAAACTCCAGCCTTGCAAGTAAGTCTGAGAAACCTTCCCATGGTTCGTCACTCGTCCGTAGGGCTGCTTCGGCAATCTCGGCCATCGGTCTCGACACTTGCTATACCAGTGTACCACTTACCACATGCCAAAATGCCAATGACAGATGAGAATACGGAAATAAGCTGCGACAATACAGTATGCGGGCATTACTTTTAGATTATTTTCAGAGACAAGATCATCACTCAAGATCAATGGATACATTTTAAAGATATTTCGAGGCACGTTATACCACGTTATTACCCCCTACCTAGCACCTAAAGTACGTCAATAATTATGTCAGTCAGTCCTAAGTAGTACGAAACCATTAATTAACAGCTAAAAGTTACTTAGTATGTATGTTAGCGGCTAGTAGTATATACTTCCATAGAATATTATTTCTCAAAATTCCCTTCGTAATGCATAAAGTAAAGGCAATGGGGTAATTATAATATTAAAAAATAGGTAGAAAAAAAATAATCTGAAACACTAAAGCCTAAATAATGTGTAAAGAGTACAATTTATAACCTATCATTTGCTTCATTTTTTTTTATTTTTTAAAGCGACATAACGAGAATTTAAAATTTAGTAGCTGATAAAATCCCAATTTGATAATTTATAAACATGATGATCTTGATTTATATTTCTGTTTCCTTCATGTCTTGATGCAGGTTTTGCTTGGTGCTTCGCACTTTGCTTTTCGTTTAGTAGTAATTAAATGTAGGTAGGTAGGTGGAGAACGGGATACATGCTTCGAAGCTGATCTTTATTAGCAATCTGATGTTTAATTGTGTTCCATGTTTGTAGCATGTAGATTGTCATTTTAACGTTCGTTTAAAATTAATATTTACTATTATGCAGGCACAGTTTGGTTAGCATCCGCATCCACAGCCACAGCCACATCCCCCGCATCCCCCGCATCCCCCACATCCGCATCCGCATCCACATCCAGATCCACAACCGCAGCTACAGCAACCGCGACTATAAAACAAACCCGTTATTTTAATTTAATCTGTTAAATATTTTATGTTTGGATTGTTGTTGAGTTCAAATAAAGATGTTGGGATTAATAATACCAGGGACAACAGTAGCTACAGCAATAGCTCGGACATCGCAGTCTAATGGTGCAGCAACCGCATGGGCTACAGCATGAAGGTGGACAACCGCAGCTATATAGATATTTAGAATAGATTTAAATTAATATCTTTAGGGTACTTAGCTGTAAAAAATGTTATTCTTACACTATTGTCTTATAAAATTAAATTTACCTTGGTCCACAGCAAGGGCTACTGCAGCATGATCTACACCCACACTACGATCAACAAGAAGGTAAATATGTACATAATTTACACAGAATGGGAGAATTTTACATAATTAGCCTAGCAGCACTCAGGGCAGCAGTAATACGTACTATATTATAAAACAATAATTATTAGACTGAGCTCATAATATTATGTAGCATTAACGAAAACTTACCCCGCAACAAGACATTCTTATATAATCCTTTTTAGTCTGGTTTGAATTTAAATTAAATCACAGTCCAATTTGATATTGAGTTTTTTTTTTAGAATTTAGAAAATTAAATTTTAATGAGATAAGAAAAGAACTCTGCCGCTTGCTCTCTGCTTGGTGGTCTGCAGTAAACTAAGCAGTCTGAATTTCCAAAAGATATGGGAAATGGGAAGAGAAGAGCAAGCAAGAGATTTCAACGTCAACAATGACACTACTATGTGATTGTCGTTGTGGTTGCCAAGGAAATAAATTACCATTGCATTGCTGCACTGACTGAACTGCTACTGAACTGCCACAAGATTGCGCTAAAAAAATAAAATAGACGACTCTTTTTGTCATTGTGACTTGTAACTAAAGTGTAAATAGGTGTTGCTTTCCTTACTATCGTAAGTACGTTAGAATAATTTGCATCCCTTAGATGCGGTACGGTGCGGTGGGAGCCTTAATATTATTGTTTTTCAATTTAGTATTGTTTGAAAATTGTTTTTTTAAATTAATATCAAATAAGTGTACAATTACTACAACAACACGGGGAGGCGAACTAAATGAGGATGAGGAGAGGAAATGAGGACGAACACGAACTGGGCTATTAACTTATAATAATTAACAAGTTAACTGGGAGTCCCATCATGGGACTGGGACCTCCGAACTCCGAACTATATGGGCAATGATAATAATTAAAAAAAATAATATTAGACCAAAAGTAGCATCCTTTAGTTAAATAATTTGTTAAAGCATAATGTGTCAAAATTGAGTAAGACGAGTAAAATGGGTATATCACTGATCTCCGCCGGCATACGTGCAACAAAATTTAAAGTAGCTTTCTGTCTTTTGTAGGGGGATAAAAGCTGCATGGAAGCATTCAAAGCTACTGCTCATTATTCGAAGACCAATGACCAATTTAGCGCAATTTTAATTAGTTATATATGAGTAATCAATGTCGAGTAGTCAAGTTGGTGTCATAATATACAAATTTTATTTCAGAATTTACGCCAACTGAACTTTTACAAGTCAGAAGTAATTATTACAACAAATTTTAAAACATGTAAAAGTATAATTTTTAATTTGAATCAATTATTTGACAGTTCCAATTTCCAATATTGCGATTGTTCGTACTCTATCCATGCATCTAATTTAGCTAACATAGAATTTTGGGTTAGTAATGTTACACTACTTGTAGAATTTATAAGGTCTAACTCCTGGTTTCCAAGAAACTTGAAGTACTTTCAGTAGAACGTTTTTGACTTGGAAGCACAGTTGCAGCATCCACAGCAGCATGAGCCAACAGGACGACAGCTATTAAATTAAAAACAAAATCACTGCTTAGATATTATCATCAGGAATAAAAATATTAAATGTCACTCATTAAAATAAACAGAACTATTATTCCTATGGATGTACATAAAAATAGCGACAAACAATGTAAACCAGTAGGATATGAAAATTATCAAAAACGTTTATGATGAATTTTACCAAGAAGGGCATCGAAGCCGAATCCCTTGAGGTGGACGACTCATTTGGCTCATCTGAGCAAAGTTCTTGCTTGGCATCATCATCATGTGTGGGGATGAACCTCCACATCCGAATGGACAGTTTGCCGAGCAACATGGTGATGAGCAGGTCTTATTACATTTCTGAGGAGTGTATGGTGGTAAACCTGGGATGTTTAGAAATTGTGGGGGGCACGAAAATCCGTTCTGACTTGATCCTTGACCTTGACTCCAACCCTACATAGGGGAGTTTCGAATAAATATATTTCAATTATTAATAATTTACATTCAATAACATTGCATTTTTACTACAGAGTTTTTACAAATTTTAGGGGGAAAAAACAAAAAATTAACTCAGTCAAAAATGAGGTGAGGTAATTGATGAAGAATTTTGCGATTTGCAACGTTTGCTTTGATTATTTTTGTTGACAACAAAAATAATAAAATGGCTTATGCATTATTCAGCCAAAACAATATTACAGTACCTTACCCATGTATTATACGTGTATTATTACTAATTTCTTACATTGTTATTGCTTCCACACCGCGACATAGTATTTCCTGCTTAATGTAAAAGGTATAGAATTCCAATTTTAAATTTCGAGCAATTAGTACAGCAATAGACGTGTTCTGCTGGATATATCCCAAATCCAATAATTATTCAATCAAAGTCTAAAATTAGTTCAGTTCAGTTAGCTTCTTAGCTTTAATTAAAATTAACTGAAGGATTTTGAATTGAATTGAAACACCTAATTAATGCCTAAGCCCTAATTCCCTAAGCCCTAAGCTAAAATTAAAATAATTTAATGCATATTCTTACCACGTAAATTTTAATTTTTATAAGAAACATCTATGCAAACTCAAATAAGCTCTAGTAGTTGAAGTTAATTTTAAATCGGACGAAATTATTACGAAGATCCATTGGTTAATATTTAGATGGGCGGAGTTGAGTTGTTAGAGTTGTATACGACATTATTCACACTGGTAAACAATAAATCTCATGTTCCCAAATGACACCTGTGTATCCAAGACAATTATTATCCAAAACTGCAACTGCAGTTACTGCAGCACACAAGGTCACAACACTCAAGTAATACAATATGTACAAGAATGCTTCGTCTTGAGCTCTTGTATGTATCTCTGAACTGGAATAAAATTTAATCTTGTCGATAAATAAAATTTTCGTATACTGAATACATTTCGGTAATTAGTTGCAGTCCTAGGTGTACCGGTTTTATTATCGTCGTGGTATTTTATGACGATCAACAGACGAACAGACTATCACCACTGCAAATTTTTTTGAAAAAAAAGAGTTTCTCCTCTTGCCCCCCAAACCTTAACGTAAAACGCCGATCAAAGCAGTTTTATTATTAAATGAAGCGATTAAACGATCAGCAACGAAAACCTAAAGAACTGTGAAAATGGCGGTAATCTATTTTACAATATATTCTTGTTATCTTTCTTAATTTTTCTGTTTAATTAAGTATATTAATGAATCAAAAACGAATGGAGTCTCCGATAAAGAAAATAATAAAATGCAGAAAGAATTTATTAATTTTATTTCAGATACCGTATTTGACCAATTAATCCCTTGTTCTCAATTAGTTACCGGGTCCGGAAGCCAAAGATAGGAATAGTTTCCTGGTATGAAATCCATCATTTAAATGGAGTTGCTTTAAAAACTATATTTAAAGTGAAATCTGGACACCGTACTTTATTTAGCTAATTATAATGTTTTCACTTTTCATGTTGCATAAAAAAATCAAAACCACGAAAAAATCCCATACGAAGAATTAAGGAATTGAAATTATTTTCATTTCATTTCACGCCAATCCCATTTACTTGACTTTATCAGTGATTAGAGAAAGAAAGTAAATGAATTTATTTGCACTGGTATAGACCACGTATAGACTACGCATTGGAAAATTAAAATTATGATGAACCTTGATGTAAAATGTAAACAGTCAACTCCAACGTTTGACTTACAGAAAAAATGCAATGAACATTCACCAATTATTTTGTTTGTAAAGCTTTTAAGCTTTATTATGGAATTTAGTTTCAACGACTTTTACTAATCAAATTTTTATTACTCATAGCTTAATAAATTTAGCTTGGAATAAGGTAGGAAACCTAATTTATAGGAATTTTCACCTGTGTTTGCATTTTTGTTGTTGCACTGACCTAACGTTAATGTTAAGCGCAGCAAATAGTTGGGGGAGTGCATCTTGGTATGCGGGGTGGTTCAACGTCTCGGACGGCCATTGGTGGGTTCTCAAGGTAGCACGGTGAACAAGGTTCTGGTGGACAGTATTTGCAGTTTGGGAAAAGCCTGGGATAGTAAGGGATTGGCCAAGCTTTTGGAAGGGGACAGTCGGGACATGGTGGGTGACAGACTGGTCGGTAGCATAGTTTTTGTGGGCCAAGAGGCTTGTAGCACGGACGTCCACATGGACAGCAGGGCCATTCAGAACATTTGGGCACTCTCCTGCAGCTACTTGGATAGCACGGATGTGGCTCACATGGGAACGGTGGAAAGCTGGAAGGACAACCGCAGCAGCCACCGCAAGGAGGACAACAACCCAAGGGCGGGAATGGAAATCCTGACGGGGGACATAAATGACATGGACACAGCTTTTGACATACTGATGGTGGTTTACATGGACAACAAAGACCTCTACAATTTGTTTTTGGTCCACAGCCTCCGGAATATTGCTATAATTCAATTGCATAAAAAAGTACGTATTATGATCAATTAATTTCATTGTTATGCTTTCACTATCTGTAAAAAGCTTAGGAAACACCTATTTAAACTTGAAATTCTAATTTTCCACACGGATTATCGATTAAGGATCTAAGCTATATTTTGACAGCCCAACCTTAATATTTAATTTTGATATTAATATTCCTAAAATTTACTCACAATTCCACCACATGGTGTTGGCATACATCCGCAACAAGCCATTTCAAGAAAAGATTTTTCAGCTGTCGCTTCACGACGTCACAATTTTGGAATTTATAACTACAGCTACTGATTTAATAATACCAAGTTTTGGTTGTGTTGTAGTTTTGAAATTTGGAAGTCAAATTTTGCTTGAAGGATTAAAAGTATCTATTATATGCACATCGATAGGTAATTTTCTACGGACATTACATTACCAATATTACCAAATATACCTACTGAAACAAATTGAATGAAGAACAGAGCCGAATTACACCGAATGAATGCCTAGCAGTCATCACATCGAATACCGAATCTGAGATCTGAAACCTCTACGGAACAATTTTATTAAAAGGAGAAAGATATATTATGCTTGACAGCTTGACTGCATACTGCATTGGTTAAATTACATTTTTGTGGATGGTTAAGATATTCAGCCTATAATATTTTCAGATATATTTCATAAAATGTTGACTATTGTATTGTAATAATATAAAATAAATATACTTTTTTAATCTTTGAGAATTTTTAATATCCTAAGTAACAACAGCGACAATTCAGAAACATCATTGGATTGAGGCTTTTCTGTTCACCTCACGGCCGTGCCATGCCATTCTGCTTCGATTTTTTTATCAATTCAAAATTGACCTCGGCCCAAAATTTACCAAATTGCCAAATTCAGAGGCTGATTCTGAATAAGAGTAATTACGCTCACGTTCGGAGTACCTACTACGGCTGCAGTGCAATGGTAAATTCAGAAAATAGAAAATGAATACGACAACCCACCCAAGTCCTGAATTTGAATGTTATTCTCTTTGTTATTCCCTAAAAATGTAAAATCAGCCTTTTCCTTTCCAGTGTTTTCTACTTCTGTATGTTTAAGTCGCAGGTACTGACTGATTGATTTCTTCATTAATTCGATTTGCCAAAAGCCCATAAAACCATTTATGCTACAGAGCGATAAACAATAACGTAAATAAACCGTATTTATAATTTGGCTATAATCAGGATGTTATGATTAATGAACATTAGTTTTTTTTAAGTATGTTTTAATTGAAATACTTGAATATTTCATATTCTACAAATTAATACATAACAAGGATTTGGATTTCTAATAAGATTTCGAATATTTATCTTTACCCCCCTGCCGATCAATACCAACACACAATGATAAAACAGCAATTAGCAGGAACATGGGGAATTACATGTTGCTGTTACAGTAGGGCTAGGGCACGGCCCACCACACGGACAACACATTCCACAGGAGGGTTGCGGTTGCCAGGCGGGTATCGGCATCATAACTGGCTTGGCACAGCAAGGTCTCCGACCTTCATTTAAAATCAAACAAATATTGAAATATTGAATTTAAATTAACTAGGATGAGTATTGACTCAATGGTTTAAAATGGTTCATTTGATTGACGATGAAATAAAATAAAATCGGTAAAACTATTATTATAGTACAGATTTTTAAAGGTGCGGAATTTGATAAAATTTTACATTTTTGACAGGGTGGAGGCATACATCTTGGAGGTACTTTACATGGTTGACAGCAGCATGGAGGTGGACATACGCCTGAAATTTGAAGGCGAAAAACAATTACCAATCGCAAATTCTTTAGAATAAGATATGTAGTACACAATTTTGGCTATCATTACAGAACTTTTACATAATGAAATACATAATTGAATTTAAAAATAAGCTCGGGTAAGGACTGTGGTCCCAATAACACTAGTATGCCAGTACATGCGTAATGCAACTACCCAACACTTACGTGGTGGAGGAAATCTGGGATTGTACGCTCCAGGTCTGCAGCAATGAGGGGGTGCCCAACACGGATGACACCTATTTTCGAATAAAATTCAAATTCATATTGAAATTCTACAGAACAATTTAAACTGAAGACTCAAGGGTCAAGGACCGAAAATGCTGTAGCTGTATAGGATAGTGTGTGAAAATTTAAAAAAAAATGTCAATCGTACCAGCATGACGGTGGAGTGTGGCAAGGTTGTCGACAACATGGCCTTGGTTTGTAGAACGTTGGAATAGGCCCTTGACAACAAGGTGGTTGAAGAGGAATCGGAGCTGGAGGTTTTACTCGACGACTGCAACCCCCTTCACTAGGTTGCCCTATTACCTATTATAATGAAAGATTACTTGGCTATAGTCTTCATTTTATTTTTGGTTTATGAAGAAACATATAATCAGAGCTATTGTAATGTTAATTTATATTTTCATATAAACCTACCATTGGTGGACATTGTGGACAACATGCCATTTTTCAAATATAATTTATTTAACTTGTACTGTTTTTGAATAATTTTGATCAAATCCTCTGTTTTCTTATGGTAATTACGTTACCGCTTCGTTACTAGAATTTGGGACGGATATTTATCACTGAAATTTATGAACAGAAAATACAGCTATCAGTTCATTTCATCTCCAACTCCACAATCACTCCACTCTCTTTTGGCTCTACCTAGCTATACTAGAGCATGCTGAGCTACGAAAGAGAACAGCGATGCCCGGTGGAAGGAATTTGCTTAGCTTACCATACTTTCATACATATAAGCATTATCAGCACATTATTCAAAACACATTGTCCAGAGTTCCAGAGAGTCCATTATAAAATGTTGCCAATATTAAAAACATAATGGAGACTTGATAAGTCGTAGTAACTATGGGAGCTTATTTATAGAAAATAATTCTTTCAATTCTGTCTGACTGAAGAAGGGACAAACCCTGCATCCCTTTGTAAAAAAAATAGTCAGTCGTCCTTCGAGTTCGCCACTAAACATTTCCTCTCTTGGTTGTGGGATGAATGTCAAAATAATAACGCTGAAAAGCGAAGCACTAGATTTATCTTCAAAATTGCAAAGCGTAAAATTCAACGCCCCAGAATTAAATCATAGTGCATACTAAAGTAAACTCACACAACTGCTGAAGGTAAACAGTCAGTGCAGTAGTGGAGAGACCATAATATATTTTAATGCTTGGTATTTAAATGTACGTACTGAATATCTAGTAATTTGTATATCTCACTTAATACTTAATCTCTGAGCTAAAACATTATTTTCAAATATCTTCCTTCCAAGTTTCAACGTGGATTCAAGGGTTCAAAAGATATATGCAGCAAAACCTCCTCTCAGCGCAGTAGCTTCACTCTTCACAATAATTTAAAAGTCACTGTCGTCGTCCCGTTTGAGTATAGTTAAACGAAAGCTTATACACTGACAACCCGAGTTTTGATTTTGAATGTTATCAATCTATTTCAAAGTTAATAATGAATGCAATAATTTATTATTTTAACTCAGCAAGCTCGTGCACTAAAGTACCTAGGTAGGTAGTATGAAATAACTAAACATCAAACAAATTGTCATGTGAGATGTGCATATCTTGATTCTTGATATTATTAATTTGAATCTTATTTGATTTCTAAAAGCTCCCAAAGCACTTGGGAATGCAAAATCAATTGTGTGTATAACCGTTTGATTCTCGTTTATGTAGTTAAGTATAGATAGATTGGTTTTGAGTAAAATTCAGACTGCCTAGCCTTACTGTTTAGGCTGCTATTATCCAAAATGTTTTATCAGCATATTTTGAGTTACCCGTCTTGGTCCTCCATCATGTACTCAGCCACCAGTCCAAACCATAGCGCTCTGTCGTTTGCACCTATATAAGTTCAGTTCGACCACGACGCCACACCCGTGTTGTTCATCTTAAAAAGTACTTAATAGTTACACGTACTTCAACCCAGTAATTCGTCCAGATACATCGGAGAAACCTTGCTTAAGTAGTAAAACTTTAAGAAGGATTTTAAAGGTAGATTAACGCTACGGAAATACAAGTAATAATTTATTATAAATTAATATCATTTTTGAATTCATTTTAATTTTTGAAGAAGTGTTTTAATTATGTGTTTGAAAAGCATCAGCCTCACACTGTGCAAATATTTAATGTGTAGTACCTAATACTTTTTTGATTTTGATTTTGTAGGTCATGGATTGCTCTGCTGAAGGTAAATATGAAGGCTTAGCCGGGGTTGGGACTGAACAGTCTTCGGAGCGATGTAATAATCCAATTAGCTGGCAGTGGGAGGATGTCCAAGCGTTTTTGGAATGCAATGAAGAATGGTCGTGGATTGCCAGTCCCTTCCAGGTAAGAATTAAATATTAAATTAGAAATTAGAAATTTCGTTGGTTATTATTGCCACTACAGTATTGTAGCTGAAATGGTCTGGTCCGATCAGATCGGTTCACACTCAGTTTCTGTGTCCGTCGGTGAAGAAGCATTTTTGCCTAAGTCCAGTCCAGAACTAAAAACATTATTGCCCAAGTCCACCGAAATGTGCAGGTTTGAACAGGACTTGCATTGACTTGATTTGTGGCAAAAATGTTTTTAAGAAACGCATGGACGTGGGTAATAATGCTTTTAGTTCTGGACTGGACTTAGGCAAAAAAGCGTCTTCACCGACGAAATATGTCTGTCCACACCGGTAATTTTGACCAGTAGTGGCGTCTCTTGAAACTTTTCCCGGGGTAGGCAGCTAATCACTTATAAGTCGGCCATCTTAGTTTACATGCGCCAATGTTATGGGGTGGGCAACTGACCTGTTGCCCACCGTCTGGATCTGATTTTTACCACCATACTAATAATTGTTTTTATTTTTTCTACAGGGGAAGTCTGGTCTGGAAATTTTGTCATTGAAGCCAGGACAAGTTCAAGAACTTTGTATTGAATTCGGAGCAGAGAAGTTGAACAACTTCGTGGGTTTTGTGAATTATCTACGCACACTGCATTGGGCTTTTGCAATTCGGAATGAAGAAAAGATAATAAATTGTAAGGATGAAGCTAAAGTAGCAGACACATAGTAACTTGCATATATATATTCGAAATTAACTTCTAATTCAATTCAATTCGACTTATTCAGGTGTAAGTAAAGCATTAACATTACTGTTCTTTCCAATGCTTATACTGTCTAGTTTAATAAGTTAAAAAAGTAAAATTAGTAGAGTAATAGAGATGAGCTTACTTATAGCACCAATGAAAGAAATAACAATTATTATTAAACTAACAGTTTACCATTTGAAATAATTGAGTTCTACAGAGATAAATAAAAAAAATTATTCTATTTGGCTTAAGAAATGGTGCTGTCTATTTATTACCACTATATTATTTCTATATTCTATATTATGTCATATTATACTAAAGCATAAGCATGAAAATCACGTATCCCATCGTCATCATCCCAATCATAAACTTTAGTTTTATATATATATAATTCACAATAATTATTGTTTTATTTAGTATAATTCATGAGACTGCATTCTACCTAAAGTTAATTTTTTATTGTTTGACTATACATATACATATTTAGTAAGAAAGAAAATAACGGCAGTGCAGGATACGTGTGTGGAAGACGTCGTCCGGTCAAAGCTGCCCTGGAAGATGAATGCGTTATCCATAGAGATCAAATAAATATACAAGTATGGCACAGGGGCATGTAGGCCATACTGTAGTACATTGTGTATAGGTTCCGCTTTGGGGGACATGGAATTACAATTACACATAGGAATTTTAAAATCTGAGTGTAACATGCGGTTCCCCTTCCTCGTTAGTAGTCGTTAGAAAAAGATGAATAATTGATTAGAGTAACAAACAAGGACTGCTAAAATCCATTTGACTATCCTACATAATAATATAATATGTACCGTAGTCCAATATGTACATCCCAACCTAAAATTACCCAGAAGGAGAACCAATAAATGTAATAAATATGTTAATTAAAAGTGTGTTTGTTTATTTGTCAACTTTTTTAAATGATATTTAAAAATAATGAGTAATGGAATATTTGCACGCGAATTAAGGAAATGTGAACACGGGCAAATGTAAATCTGGTATGAAATAGTTAAAACATAATAAAAGACTTGTTTGTACATTAATGTATGTTTCCTATACGTAAAATGGCACTCATATAGTTTTCGTTTTAGAATTTGCATTTAAAGGTACATTGTACTTGGGGGCAATATCCAGTAAACTTTTTTATCTTGCACAACAGTTATTCTGAAATTGAAAAACCAAACATTACTGATTTCGGCTCCACCTCGCACCTTATTGACCTGGTTGAATGAACCATACAAATAGAAGTTTTTAAACAGTTGTATTTACATAAAGTTCACAAATCCAGAGAATGTTGATGGGTCCCACAGAACGTCAGTTGTCCATTCACCACCCTCCACATTGAGCTCATACAAATTCTAAAATTTCATTTCAAAATGTTAGTTAAAGTAACGTGAAATTAATATAGCCACTGAATTTGTGCATCAATGTATTTATGTGCATCATATAAGCCATAAGTTATATAATATGATAGCTTGTCAGTATATTATGTGTAGCATAGTTTTAAGTACATAATTGAAATGAATGTTTCAAATTATTTTATTTACTGGACTGTTTCTTGATTCCCCGCAACAATAACCTACTGAGTACTCCTCCCTTGTTCCTTGGTCGTCAATGCTGAAGCGTCCCACTGGATCTCCATCCAGTGATTTAGCAGAAATATAAAGTGATTTGAAGGTATTTTGCTTCCCCATGCTATGTGATTTGAGCTTCCCGTCATCCTTATTGTGCTTGGCAGCCACGGTTACTGTCAAATTGTAAAAGGGAAGGGATAACCATTATGTAATTAGCATAGAGCTATACCGCACCGGTTTGTATTGCCAAACTTCTCTAATTAATTAAAAAAATACTACCAACGATAAGATAATGTTTACAATCTCTACGCTTTTATTAGGCTCATTTTGTGCATTTATTTAATGTTGCTCACTGAATAATGATTTACGTCCACCAATTTCAATTCCAGCCTCAACTATTTTCACCGAAAACGGAGGCTTCCCTTTCTGAGGTTTCACATTTTCCAAATATTCTGGAATCCCAGTCAAACATATAGTTGGCTTTTCTACAGATGGAAAATCATACTTTGTCACTGCAGCAAAAGATTCACAACCGTTCCAGATAATTTCACTTTGGTTCTGTTGATTTTCACTATACTGTCCAACAGAGGGTAAGGTTTGCACTGTGCTGGTGCTGGCGCTGGTGAGGGGCTGGCCCTGTGTTATTAGGGTTAACAGAAAAAGCCGTAGGAGAAGGCTCAATTTGGCAGCCATGATGAATCAATCGTTACAGTCAGTCACTCTTTAATTTTTTTTTTACTTTTCAACCAAGCAAGGTTTTATTTTATTGTAAATTAGAAATGAGCTTTTATTCTTTTATCTTGAAATTTTCTGTACCACATTGCTCACTGAACTTCACTGGGTTACGTTTTACTTTTACAATGAATCGATAATTTGCAAATTTTACAATACGTCAATACGTGCAGAGCTGAATAGTCAATGAGTGACTTGACATTATTATTATATCATTTAAATTATTACGGAGCCTAGTTTAATATTGGTAATTACACAAATGGTTTTACGCTTACGTTTACGACAACTGCATCAGCTGTTACTGCATCCTGTGCCTAGGTATATTGACTGATGTAGCATTCTGTAGCAACTACTATATGGCTGTAATGGCTTCAATGCAGTGGCGATGGCGATTATAAAATGTATTGCATATTTTTGTGCCAAAAAATCTATTTAAGTACACAAGACGCGCGAAAATACCAATGTATGAATTTGCGCGCTATTTTGAAGAGAAGTTACATTATAAATATTATTTTTGATAGTAAATAAATTTCCACAGTTTTCTTGTTAATGAGATTATGAGATTCCCAAAATTCCTTCCATAATGAAGAAGTTTATTATAAATATTTGCAGATATTGTAGATCCCTTAATTGCGTAATAATTATAGTAATTATAGTAATTATAATGTGAAATATTAATAATAATTATTATGTCTTGCCCCCTCTTTAAATGCGTACCAGGAGTGAAGAACGATAGCGATATTTTTCATAGCATTCAGTTATTGTTATTGTTAGAAAATTTGGAATCAACTGTGCAATATTTGCATGTTTGTCGTACCACCAGTCACCAGCGTAGCACTAGCACAAGTAACTGCAGCATGGCAGCATTCTTCCAGTGTGTAATAACTTTTACAAGGTATTTATTTATTGTTGACAGTTCATAGAAACAATAAAATTATTACAGGCAGTCAAATTTCTTGCCAATGTTTTGTGAACGTACATGAGGTTTTACATATCAGTATTGTGCAGTACATTTGAGCTAATATTTGTACATGTGTGTGTTGCCATTTAATACTTTTAATATTAAACGATTCAGTCTTTCGTAATAATTATTACTGATTTGATGTATTGCATAAATTGAGAATCATTCAATTAAGTAATATGATTTAATACGTGCTACAGTGATGCTGACACACAATTTTTATTTATATTCGTTGAAATGTCGAATTAGAATACAATGAGCTTAAGCAGCACATTTTAATATGACGGCGTACATACCGAGGAACATACTTTAAAAAACTAACATTATATTTATACTCACATTCGCATTCTCAGCATAGCTGTGTCTTGTTGTTAGAGTTTACTACGTTTCACTAGTGGCACATTATTTCATCATTTGTAAAGTTATATAATGACACTAAATCCTACTTTGCCTCAATACAGTATTCCATTTTTGCTTCAACCTTCAAAATTCACTGCCCTATATATTTGGTATATTGAATCTTGGCAGAAAAATAGGTTTTATTCATGATAATTCACATGTGTAACTCAAAACACTTCACTGGCGACAATTATTTTAAGGTGAAGATAGAACTAAAAGACTGTGCTATGAACTAAAGTGCCCCACACTAATCAAAAATTATGCCCACAAAGTATCAATTATTGTCTCCATCCAGCGCAATGATGGACGATATTTTCTAAATAAATTGAACTCGTCCACCAGAAACAAAATGTTCAAACATATTGCTTTGAGTTTCTGACAGTAGACTTCCAAGTTGTGTCAGCGTTGTTCTTGATTGTAAATAATTTATAATTTTATAGAGTAAGCTAAACCAGCGATAAGCAAGCAAATGAGCTTACATGATATATTATCACTTTAAGCTTGAATCCGCGTGAATGTTTTGTGCATATTTTTTAATTGTCACCCGCAAAAATAAAAATTACGCTTAAGGAAAGGAAAGAGATATTGTGTATCTAGTCTAGTATATCTATATATTGTAGTAAATAAATATATGTAAATAAAGTGCACCGCAGACCGCAGGTAAAATATCCATTTTGTGGTGTCAGGCTTCAGATAAGATAATAATGTATTAAAATCAACTGCTTGAAACACACCCGTCCCACACAAAGTAGGTACTGTACATATGCATTTTATTTTTAATGGCAAAGATTGGAATTTCGTCCTTAGTGTCCTTACCTACATGCACATAGTTGTAAAATGTTAAGTAAACTGTATGAATGAGATGATAAGCTTATTGCACACGTGATTTTATTTCACTAAAAAATTGACTGTGACGCTGTGATATTAATGCGTTAGTATGTACATGTTACGTATATAGGTATATAATAGCGAGGAATTCTAATATTTCAATTTTTAAGTGCAATCCAGGAATTTTAAAAGTATATCCTTACAAATAAGTTGAAATATATTTTCAAAAGATTTAGAATACGCCACTACTATGGACATGAGGATGACTCAGGCACGACTCTTCAATTTTAGTAGAGTAATTCCAAGAAGTGCCAGCGTATGTTTGTGAACAACGCGGACAGCAAATTCCGCCATTAGCTAGATTGTAAACCACGTTCCCAAGAACATTTGTTCTGTAGCATCTTTTATGAGGCGGTGGGCTTGGAGGGCTCCTTGGCTCCGGAAGTGGACATCGCATGGGACATGTGTTCGGCAGCAGCCGACTCGGTTGTCCGTATACCTTAAACCAAATTCAAATCATCGTACACACAATGCAATAATGTTTTATTGTTGTATATAATATGATATGCATGACGCATTGTAAGTACAAACAAGTGCAATTTTATTATTATAAGAAATAACTATCAATTAATATCCATTTTCAAATTTATTTAGTATTTTCCAAGAATTAAAAATATGCGCGTACTTTTCCGTAGCATCCAGGACAAACACAATAATTAGACATAATTTGATACTAATACTTTCTAAATTTAGGGAGTTTCTAGTTAATGTCGGTTAAATTTTAAGCTGCTGCTCTAGTACGAAATTAGAAATTTTGATTGAGCATAAAATAAATAATAACAAACTACATAGTATAATATTATAAACCAACGCAAACCAAACTTTGAAACTTTGTGGCGTCGTTGCTTTTCGCACTCTGCGCTGCTGCACTGACGATGTCAAGGGGTTGAATTTTTATTATTAAGCAGGATTTTATTTCCCAACAACGGGCAACGAACCAAGTGAAAATTTTGTTTAATTTTTTTTGAATAAATTATATATTTCTCCGAATTTTGGAATGAACCTCCAAGGGAACATCCGCACAATTTGAGACGCGTGTAGGAAGTAGGAACTCACAACAAGAAAATCATATGCTCTGAATTGAGATTGACGACTTGCTAGACGTAGTATCGGTCTTCTACCGTAATCGTATTGAGTGTGTAGATTTATATGTTTTAAATAATTTGTTTATTTAACCAATCGAATGAAGGGCTACATATTTTTGGCAAGAATTCAGTTTACATAATATTGTTACGCCATACAGTCGTTTACATTACAATAAGGTTAAGGTACCACCCTGCCTAAATGTGAACAAACGACACCTAAGCGTGAAAAGTTTTATCAACATTAACTTTGGAAATTTTCTTATATGCGATACGGAATTCTTTACAACTTCTACAGGATGGAAAATTCAAAATTTCAAAAGTCGTTGATAAAAATTGTCATCGTTCCCACTGCTCACATTTAGGCAATGCCCTATATTTATATTCTACAGCTTCCATTTAGGTACCTAGGTCCATAACTATTTTGGAATAGTTTACCAATATTGTGCTGGCTGGTTACTATTCTCGGCTGCAGTTACAGATGACCAGACTAGCGGTGAACAAAGGTGTCATCATAGTCGATCATGGTAGGGAGTTGCTGCGTCCCGAAGAGACGCATTCGTCTTTGAAGTCCAAATCCAGGAAGAATATGAATATTCTTCATATGCTTATCCTTCTGATTAAATTTTTCGATGCTTTTTTGAGTGAGGACTTCGTCTACATATAAACGGCCTCTGCAGCCAAAAAATTTAACAAAATAACGCCGTATCCTTTCCAAACGTGACAGCCTTTTTCTTAGTGTACTGGTCGCAGCCACGGGTATCACAGTCGGAAATGGGATTTTCTTTGTTCGAGTCATTGCCTGAGCTGCTTTCCAAGCTAAAGGTAGAACCATGAACCATGTTTGTTTTTCATTACAATTTTCAGCTTTGGGTGGTGTGGTATTATAGGGTCAATTACGTAATGTAAAATATAATTGAAATACATGAATGTATTATGTACTAGGAAATGTATTTTTGAATAGTTTGCTGTTGATATTAGTAACAAATTACAAATTAAATTAAATACCAATAAGAAGTTTTCTCCGGTAGTACCGTTCACGATTGTCAAACTCGAGGAGAATAGAAGCAGACGATGGCGTCTCTTGAAGGGTCCTTAAAATGTTCAGTGCATCCACATTATCCCTTGAGATTCGCTTGTCCAAGGCCCTCATGTGAAAGTCAAAAACTTCTTCCGGCCCATCGTCATTGTCAACAATGAGAAGTCTTGGCCGGAGTTTTGGTTTCTCTTGAACCTTGTAAAGTTCTTGCTTGTAGCCAAAGTTGACTCGCCGATCCGTCCCACGTTGCTTTTCCTCAGTTCGGTAAACAAATATTGAGTTTGGCATCGTGGGCACCATTTGCTCCATCACCCATTTCTTTCGATTTTCTAAGCAGTCAATATTATTGCTTGAGGAAGATGTTCCTGCACAATCTTTATAATCATTGCCTCCCATCCCATTTTCAAGTTGACACTGCTTGCTGCTATGCCCATGACCTGTGTTTATTGCTGTGATTTCGTTTCTGAGAAAATAATGTGTGGATGTGCTAGCATCAAAAACCAAGTCTGATGTGTCTTCTTCGATCCGTCTTTTCTCTTCAAGGTTAAGGGGCAACGTTTGGTTGGTGGAAATGCATGTGGACCGAAATCCATCCAAATGTACACCTGACTGAGGAAATCTACTCAACTCCGGTAGAGAAGAAACAAAGTGGTGGCCCTCAAAACTTGTGGTATATTGCGAGTCTAAGGATGGCTCTAGAGTCTCGTCCGTCTGACAACCTACATTTTCTCCCCTTTCTGAGCCATTTAACGAATGAGATGTGGAACATTTAACTTTTTTATCAGCTTCCATGCTTTGCTAAGTGCGAAATTACATACGTGTGAAATGTGTGAATGCAATGTTTTTTAGTTTTTAATTATTTCTGTTTGTACCAGTAACATGATGTAAAGCCCTATAAAGAAGGGTTGAACTGATTATTCATGTTTGTTAGCACTAATTGTACTTGTATTAATTCTATAAAGTAAAATTGTTAAAATTCCTCTCATGCCGCAAAAAATTGTTCATGCTTTATTATTTTTGTAATTTTGCTATGATTCCTTCCTACGCTATAACCCTCTATAATAGTGGCAGAGCTAAGTTGTGTATGTACGGAAAAGGGCTAGGCTTTGTTACTGTCATTTCACTGCATTGCGCATTCCAAGAAAAATAAAAGTATGAAGAGAAACTATTACAAAGTTTGGTAAAGTTTAAAAACAAACTAATATTTAATTATTGTGAACTGGAACTGGAGGTTACCATGCATGAATTAATCAAATCATATCGCCCCCAGTAAGCCTATAGTAAAAATGAATTGATTTGCATATTTTGTAATTTTAAATAGTAATTATTCTTGCAGCAGTTTATAGTTTATTGCTCATAAGTTTTGTGCGGGTAGTCTTCATCAGCATTTTAAAATCCAGTAAGTCAGTAATATTATTATACGTTATATACGTAATTACATTTTTTCCCTACAATATTCTGTCAGTTGCTCGGTTGTTCCATTTTTCTATCAGAGTGAGCATCGCATGAAATTTAAATAAATGAAAAATGATAGATTAAGTGAAACATAATTGTTTGTAAGACCCGTATCCACTGGAACACCGACAACTGCCGCATCCAGCACAGTAGGATCCATGCCGGACACTGCTAATAGGACTACATGAACAAGCCCCGTAAGGGTAAGGTGATGAACAACACATAGGAGGTGGGATACAAGCATCTTTCGGGAATCGCTTGGTCCCAAGAGACGCCCGGCGTGAAACACTGTGACTTTGACAGCATCTGCAGTATGGTCTAGGGTTAGTGTAGCATTTAGGACCACAAAACGGAGAGCTTGATTGGGACATTCGTGGAGGACAACTTGGATAACACCTGTAATTTAAATCACCATTAGTTTCATGAATTGAGTCATTCTTATTGTGAATATGATGTGTCTCAAACAAGGCTAATTCAGGATGTAAATAAACTGCAGTGCAAAGCTATTTACTTCTTATTTCTTTCTATAGCTTCAAAAAATGATTATAATACTATAATACATAATACCATTATTCCAGTCTATATTAAAATTCAAAGCTACTTCCAAAAACACGCGGAGATCTGCTAAAGTTATTTTTATTTTGTTACCACGGCGTATGAACTGGGGTCCCACAAGGAATGCATTTTTCACAGTTGCTGTAGTAGTTCTGAAATATCACCAATGATCGCGATCCCGATTGCCATCAGCGTAATCAATTACCTCAAGTTTAAATTTTAAAACGAAAAAAAAAATTGTGAAATTGTTTCAAAGCTTACCCTGCTGCAATTGCATCCACACGTGCCTGCCATTTTAGGAATTTTCCAGGATTGTACAATAAAAGTAAGTTATTGAGTAAATTGTGGGACAAGAGGATTTAAGCTATAAATGAACCTAATTACCCAATACTATTTAATTGCTAATTTATTTCACAATAATTTAAACATTAAAATTTTGAAATTCTTGGACGACTACGAATACTTAATGAATTTTGGTGGCAAGGGGAGTTTATTATGTGTATGTAGGTGGAAGTTATGCTAGCCACAATATTTTCCGATGCACTATGCTGCTTTAATAACAAATTAAAGCAATTGTCTTTATTTTTTGTTTCATTTATACAACAGCTTCAAAGTGCTAAGCGTAACCAAAGGAATGTCTATATACACCACCCTAATCGTCCTTGGCTTGCCAATTTCTATTAGCAATATGAGTTTTTCAGATGCGACATGCAACCAAGGAAGAATAAAAAATCTGAAGGTTATTACTCCATTACAGTACATTGCAATTTTTAATTTAAAAAATTTCACATCAAATATTCGATTTCGCTATCTTGGCCGTCATACAATAGTAAGTAAAGCCAAACCGAAGCCGAGGGATAAAGCCGAAATACAAAATTACTGTGTATTTATTTTTAACTAACTTAGGTATGTGAATTGATAAAATACAAACTTCGACTTCCGTATCACATAATTCTCGTATTTTATAAATTCCGCAACATTAAAAATTGTAGTTGAGACATCATTAGCATTAAAGAAGCTAGCGACTGCCAAATTTGTACACGTAGACCTTTTAGATTGAATATTGCAAAATACGTTTGTACACACACCACAATACCAGGGGCTTACGACTAAGCCGAAGAGGTGACAGGCAACAAATCTATAATACGTATTATATCCAAAGCAAAATATATTTTAGGAAGCACGAACTAAATCTTCTATTAATTTTAAATTAGTTCCAACGGAATTCAAAAGGTATATGAACTCGATTCTGTATCAAACTATACGTACGTATACTAGGTATCTTTAGGCATAATACAATATTCGGGATAATTATACGACTACGACAATATACAACGCAGTAATATTCTAGAAATAATAAACTCGCTGGCTCCACAGCGATGTTCAGAAAATCATGTTATCTTTATAATATAACAGGTAAACATTATAAGGCAAGCGTCAAGCGCATATTATAGCGATTTTGGACAAAACAGAGTTAACTTATTCCACAATTATTTCCACGTCTTTGGTTTCCAGCTGTACCATTTCCAGCTCTCTGCGCTTCTCTCTCACTTTCAGCAATTGCTTTAGCGAGTAAAAAATCTTCATGTTCTTGAGAACTGGGCTGTGTAGCAGGTGAAGGTGTAGATGAAGGTCCTTCCGCGGAATCGGCCATCGACGCCTGTAGAGCAAGTTGCAATGCTGCTTCTTCAGACTGCAATATTTGTATAAATTGAAAATTATAATTAAAATTATTATTATTTTTATAATATTGGAAATGATTTTTCAATTCTTGTTCACCAATTATTACAGCAACAAATAACTTAAAAATTAAAATAGGTAAAGAGGAAAACGTTGTTACCATATTTCCTTGCAACGAAGGTTGATTGTAGGTTGATCTACTTCCACCATTCATGAAATTACTAAATCCATTTGAAACGGACTGCAACCGTGAAGTCTGTCCACATGAATCTGTCTTACGTTGGGTCCTTGCAGCAGCTGCCATTCCAGCCTTTCCCATCGGTTTGGCTGACAGTTGCGTACAAATATGGTCCTGAGGATGCCGATGTCGTAGACAAAAGTTTAAAGTACATTTATCGCACAAAATCGGAACTAACTCTTTCTGCTTGCACCCCTTGTGTGAGCACTTATTTGAGTAGACCTATTCGGTAGCAAGAAATTAAAGTTCAATAAAACATAATTATAATTTACCCATGTGATATTTTATTCATAACTTGACTAAAGAAACTGCCGGTTTTAAACAACAAAAATACATACTTTACGTCGGCTAACTGCTGGATCAGACTGACAATCGCCATCAATATGTCGACTCACTCGGATATCTGGTAGTTCATCCGTCCTTCCAGGGATAAGCTAATTTTACAATAGAGGTAAAATAACATTCATGGTTAATAAAGTGTCCACTGTTATTAGACAAATAAATGTTAGTTATTAATTTTATTATTAAAAAGGGGTACCTTATTACACAAAGGACACACCGGGACTTGTACATTTTTCATAAATTCAGTTGGACATTTGTGTTTCGCGTAAGAATAATGCTCCATACTGGAAAAAATAATAAAAAAAGATTGCACATTAAATTCTAATACGAACTCATTTTAAATACAAAAATGCTGTTTTATTTCAAGGACAGAAATATGGCTAGACTTACCAATATATTTTTTTACACCCATCACATTTCACAGGAAGAAAATCTGAAAAATCAAAATAATAAATAAATTACCACTTACTTGTTATTCGTTAATGATTAATAAAATACATTGAACAGGCAGGGGTCTGGAGAACGAGATGAGTTCTTTTAAACATTTATGAATTCATTATTAATTTATGTGTAGTAAGTATTGAATATTATTTATTACCCAGTTGCCTGCAAGAATCTTCACTGCAATGGTTTCCTATATTAGGCAGTTCCATTTTATTATATCACTTTTGTCAGAAAGTCAATGGTTAATGGTCAACCTCCTTAAAATCTTGAATCCGTATTTGCAAAGTTCGAAGTTTTACAGCTAGCCAACAGCCAATGCAATGGCCTATAATTTCAAATCTAATCAAGTTCAAAGCAATAAATTCAATTCCAACGTTGCACAATTAATTATTAATAGCACTAGTCCTTTCTCCTTTGCTTGTATTTCGAATATATTATTGATTCATTAGCACTCGCTTACAACTAAAATTTCACTGTTAGCTGTCAACTGCTCACTTTAGAACCAAATACAGCTTTATATATAACCCAAATCAAAAATACAAAATCACTGACTGGGGGAAGGGAAACCAAATAATCCAAGAATGTTTTGAAAATGAATTGCAGTTTCTACGACTGTAGAACCAAAAGGAACCGCCACCACAAACAGTTAAGTAGTTTAGAAGCACAGTTAAATAACACCTAGCTAGTTAGAGAAAATAAGGTGCTTGCGAGCTCCTTCCTTCCTTTCACAACCTCCAATAACGTACTGAATGAGCACAAGTTTATTCGACGCTATATAAAAGATATTCACGAATGACGAAGCACATTTGACCACTTAATCATTCATTCAGAACAGAAAACGTTAAACAAGAACTTTGGTGGCCAAGTTAAGTGGGACCGAACTTAACTCGATGAATTCGTCAGTACAAATGTAAGGAACTGCCCAAGTATATGTGATATACAATTGACGTTGGCAGTGTTTCTTCGCACCTCTAGTTTTACTAGTTATCTATCGCGTGTTGAATTGTTGATTGAAGACACCCAACTAGGCTCCCGTGTATTTAAATAAATCCTTAGTTGTTGTTGTTAGTGCAAGTGCAAGCCAGGTAAACTGCCACGTTAAAAGGAAAGGACTCAAGGAAGGAAAAAGATGATAAAAGTGAACGTGAAATGACAGGACAGTTGGTCACAGGGTAGTCAAGAATTCCTTCAATGATTCAAGTTCATTCAATTCAAGAAGTCAAGAACAATATCGATCTTTCGAGAACTTGAACAAAGCGCCTTATTTATGACGACACAAGGGGAATGTGTGACGACATAACATAACATACAAATCCTTTCATTAAAATTCTAGAACTACGTAGATAGACCATGACTTTATCCTATTATCATAATATTATGATTAGTCATCGTGACTCGCCCACTTAAATATGTATTTGTGCATAATTTTATTATCATAATAATAATATGTAGTTTAGCACTAATATAGTATTGATATTGAAGCCATTATACAGGATTGAGGATTATACATCATTTCACCAATTGCCAATACAGGAATATACTTACTTAAGCTACGTAAGTTCGTTTCTTCGTTTTGAGTAATCCCTAACTAAGTAGTAAGTGTATTAAGTATAGCCTCTTGTGCTTGGGATACTTGGTGTATTTACTGGTTACTAATTAGTTTGTAAACAAAAAAAAGTTTGTGTCGTTGTACGGCCAGTCGTCGCCGTCCACTACTTGCAATTCAAAGCATAGGTTATTTTGCTTAGATATGACTTTTTGCACAGCAAAAAAAAATAGAAAAATACATCACATTTCACATTCTATTAACGAAATTAAACCGAATTCTTATCGGTTAAAAAAACAGAAGTTCATTTCAGTGACATACCTTGATTGAGCTTTAGATATTAATACACTGATATATCCGATATCGATGTCAGTTAAAATTGAATGACTCAGCACTGAATATATTTATTTATATATTGTAGGTATGTAGGTAGGTACGTAAGAAATGTTAGGGATAATATTTAACCCTATTATGTAAACCACCTACATTTTCATCTCTGTTCGAGGAATGCTAATACTTTAAGTACGCTAGTTATGGTTTTTGGTAAACGAATAGTAATTTGTAGGTGAAGGGGGAAGAACGTAGAAGTAGCAATAATTGTGAATTGAAATATTATTGGATTCAATAATAATTAATGCCTATTAATAAAAGTCAGGCAGGATATTATTATTGCAAAAAATTGTAGTGACCACCTAGGGACTAGGGGGGGGGGGTTGAGCCGAGGCGACGTCCAATGGGAAACCGTATTATTTTTATTTCAAATTGGTGGTCTCGGCTGCATAAGAACACCAGCGCCCAAATAGGGACTGGGGTTCAATTAGAATCTTTGCGGTGATAGGGAGCGTCAATTATTTTAAATAAATTAATGCAAAAGGTTGTGTCAGAAGTGGGATTCGAACCCACGCCCTCAATCGAGGACCAGAATCCTCGAAGACCTGCTGAACAGGCAAGCTGTTACGCTTGAGTCTGGCGCCTTAGACCACTCGGCCATCCTGACTTGGTGATGGAACTGCTGAGTTTTCCAGTATTTGATGTGACATGTTAAAGTCCCGTCCGAACACTACACTGGTGTGTGCTCACTACTACTGACTACTGATACGGTAATCTTTTCAAAAGCTTCGAAATACTTCGAATATTTCTCTAAAATTACCCATCCGGGCATTATGCACAATTTTACCAGTTTTGTTATAGTAGCTATAATATGGAACTGCCTGTATAACTATGTAATAGTAAGTTCCTCAGAGTTTGTATAATGTTAACTCCTATTCCTCTCACACAATATGACTACATTAATTTAAGAATGCGCAGTACTGCATTGACAAAAAAACGAAATTACAATGAAAATAATAACTACTTAATAACAGTAATAACCATTAAATTTGATTTTCTATTACTGTATTTACTAGAATGTATAGCTTCCCAGAGTGTAAAACACTTTAATGGTATCTTCATCACTACTTCTTTGATTTTCAGAACACTCTCGCATCTTGCTGCACTCACTGCTACGCATGTTTCATTATTTATAGATGTTATTAATTAGGGAAACGGGCAATTTCCTCCCAACTCGTAACCGAGGGCATTTTCCCAGTAGGAGAGAAAGACAATTTTATTAAAATAAACTTGACACTGTCCTTCAACAAGGATAGCCTATAAGACTCAGTATACGTA
>JAQFZE010000062.1:0-47386 GCA_034695245.1 Dicyrtomina saundersi
CTCGAGTGCATTTTGCGTTGTTTGGTCACAGCGGCCCGCCAAAGTTTAAAAAAATTCAAATTTTAAAACTTTGCCGCTCTATAACTGCTACAGCTCTCATCCGATTTTGATGAAATTTGATTTTTTGTGATCCGCAGTCTTTATTCTATATAGAAATTTCAAGATTTTGAAAAATTCAAAAATTTTCGTTTTTGTTAAAAAAATTACAAAAAATGTATATATTTGAGGCCCAATTTTTAAGCCCTTTTTTTCAAAAAAATCAAAATTTTTGAATTTTTCAAAAACTTGAAATTTCTATATAGAATAAAGACTGGGGATCACAAAAAATCAAATTTCATCAAATTCAGATGAGAGCTGTAGCAGTTATAGGGCGGCAAAGTTTTAAAATTTGAATTTTTTTAAACTTTGGCGGGCCGCTGTGACCAAACAACGCAAAATGCACTCGAGTTACTCAGGATCTGTGCTATTCATAAGTAACCCGATTTTTTGAAATGGGTCTCTGTGAAATCTGGGTGTTGCATGTCGCGTCATTCCCTTGTAAGTAGTAGTTCCACTATTAACTTTCTCGCGATGTCGCGATCATTACTGATGTGACTTTGAAGGTATGAGATTTATTTTTTAATTATTATGCAATAATAACGTCATAATTTTACCAATAAAATTCGAACGGTAATGTTTACACATCCTATTTTTGGTCATTTGCAAAAACCTGTTGATTACTTTGTGAGTTTAAAAACACAGATGGAACGAAGTTGTGTGTATATAGATAGGTACTTGACAAAATAAATGAAAGAGTCTACATAATTACATATAGAGTATTTATTATTTTAAACGAGTTTCCGGAAAACCAACGAGATGTTTGTAACCTTTGTGAAAATGCTAATATTCAATCTTCCACATCCTGTTCGTCCAACTCGACGTCACTTTCATCATCGGAAGGAATTAAGTATTTCTCCACTTCATCCATCACATCCTGGACAGTCGTACATGCCGCATCAAAAACTTTCACGGCAGTCTCTCCCATTTCTGCCATTTCAACTCCAAGCTGAGTCACAGCGTCTATTTCCATTGTCTTCAAGCCTATCAAGTCACTGAGTCCGAACGGGACTTCTATTGGAATCATCTCATAGTCAGATACATCTTTTACATTATGATCCGCATCCGACAAACCTTCTCCGTCATCATGGCTTCCTGCTGGGAAATCATGTGGTGGGATCACGTCTTGTCCCTGTGCCATAGTCATAGTCGACATCGTGCTTGAATCAATGGGTTCTTTCAAAACTTTCTCTTCAATGAAACTAGTTGCCCTTCCACCCCCACCCTCAGCCTCCGTCTTCTTGAGAATTGGAATCTGTAGGGTTTTGTCATTGAGAGTCGTGCTCTCTTTCTGCTCACCCTCACTTTCCGCGGACTTCTGTGTCTGGTCTGTGCTATTACCACCTTGTGAACTCCCAACGAAAGTTATGCTCCTCCTGAGTGATTTTCGTTTGTCAGGCTCAACAGTAATACCGGTCCCTGTTGTCACAGGCTCCTTGCTCTTTTCTTTCTGCTCTTTTTCCTTAGCTTGTGCTTGAGGCCCAAATTCCTTCTCAATCACTCTCCCCACGGCCTCGTGAATGATTTGGTTGACAGAGCAGTAACTTGCATCCACAACTTCCATCCCAATATTTAGACGCTCCTTCAGTTCGGAGCCAATTGTGGAGAGAACGTCGTGTACCACTCCTTGGGAATTGAGAACTGCATTTGAGACTTGAGTGGCGACCGTGTAGTATCGCCCGTGGAGGTCTGCTATCTGTCGCTGCATATTCTCACGCTGGACTTGGGGAAATAAGAAGCTTTGAACGAGATCAGCTGCTATTTCATCCTTGTCGCAATCTTTTATACTACAATATTCCAAGAAAAAACAATTTGTTTATAAATTGTTCCTAAATCGAATAAATTTTCTCGAGATTTGAGATTTCTCATCATTGTACAATAATAAATAATACAAGGGGCTGTATTTACTGAAACTAATTCATTTAACATTGCACTAAATGCAGCGTTATAATATTTAATTTTGATTGAGTACAATAATAATAATAATAATAATAATAATAATAATAATAATAATAATAATAATAATGCAATACTTTTTTTCCATGGCATAGGCAGCCTCATTAACAGTTCTCGCCAAATCTTGAACGTACTTCCTTCCGCCTTCATCGGAGGATCGGTTTATACTCTCCAAATAAATATCTTCGAGGTACATATCCACTGTCTGCTGATGAACTCCTACGACCTGAACCGCAAACAAGTACACATTAGAACATCTTTAAGCTTAAATAAAGACATTATCGCAATGTTTGTGGCCACTTAGAATTCTATGCGATGTATGATGCTACTTGAGTAAACTGACCTGTCGCCAAATTTCATCATTTGTCCTCTGACAATCTTCTTCCTTCTGTCGTTTCCCAGCCTCTGAAGCCTCCAACATCCTACGCTCGCGCTCCGCCAATAGAATCAATGCATGAATTTTCCTTTCATCCAATAAGCGAGTCATTTCTTTTTCCAGGAAACCCATCATGTGAGCTAAAATCTCTCCCTCCACTTGCTCTGTCAGCTCTTTCCTTTCATTGTCCTGAGGTTAAAAAAAATGTACATCTTAAAGCAGTAAAAGCAGTCTCAAAGTTCGGAGAGATTCTTTCTTTTCATTTCTTTTCGAATCAATTTTACTCAAGTTTTTGAAAAGTTTAATTCAAACCTTTTTTATAGGTACTTTACCTTATTTAGTGCGGTGTCCTGCTCCCGCTGTTGACGTCGTAAAGCAACTTTCTCAGCAAGTGGTTGTAGAGCACCATAAGGATCCGTTTGGTACATAGCTTTTACTTGAAGTATTGTTTCCATACTATTCTCGGCCTCTTGCCTCAGCTAGGCACAGCGTATTATCAGATGTATAATTAATTTAATTTAAAGAACAAATGAAAAAATGTGTAAAAATCGAACATTCATGAATTGCATAGTGAAACACTCACAATGGTCTGAACAGCTCTGCCTCGTATAAGTGTCTGAAGAAGAACAGCTGCTTCCTCTTCTTCATCATCGTCTTCTTGACAATTGACAGTATTCTCGGGCGTTGATAAACGGCGGACGCTCTTCATTATCATCGAATTTAACATTTCATCTTCAAGGGCTTTTGCTTTCGGTTTGCACACGTCTTTAAAACATTTATAGAAAGTCATATGACATAAACATCGAAAATGTATCTTAAAAACGTGAATAATAAATTTTGGATTAAAATATATAGTTATATAATATTTATGAAATGATTGATTATATTTTATTTTATTTCACCACTGAAAGTCTCATAACAATCTTTGAGTTGTTTCTCGGCTATTCGTGTTGCTCGATTTGGTTTAATTTTCATTACGTCCTTTGAAAATCTGTTCCTATCAAAATGTATATGTTCGTTGGCAAAGGACTCCATGTCAGTGAGGTAGACGAGAGCTTTTCAAACAGAATTTAGACAACATAAGAATGTAAATTTCTTAAATCAAATGTACATACCTATATAAATAAAAAAATTAAAAAATAATGTTAAATAATTATATATTCTGGTTATTCTGTTGATACTTTCAAAGTCCTTGTGAACAGTAAATTGGTAGTCGGGGGCATAACTGAGCTGATCAATATTTGGACCATTTCGAAGAAGTGGTGCATAAATGGCAGACTCCATGTCAATATAGTCCAGGATAATGTCCCTTTTGAAAACTTTCTTCCCCACGCGGTGCTTTCTCTCCAGCTTTCTGAGTTCTGGAACAGAAAAAATTTTAAACAAGATTCAAAAAGTTCAAAATGAGTTTAAGCAAATACGTATTGCTTTTTATTTTAAGTATTAATACATAAGTTGACTTATTTCTAGACTTACGTCGAAGGTATTGATATTTAATAGCTTGCAATTTTTTTCCATTGTCTCTTTTCCTCGCATCAAATAATTTTTCGAGCCTTTGTGTCTGGTCCTGTGACATTTTGGATTTCATATCTTGCAGTTCTTTGGTTACGATGTCCAGTTTTAGATTTTTAATTTTTTCCAAATCCTTCTCACGATCATTCCACTTTTGTGCCTCCAAGTCTTCCATGAGCTTCACTCTTTTCTCAAAGTCCAAATCTCCCGTCGGGTCACGATCACTCAGCTCAAGGAGACGACGTGTGAGGGCGCGCTCAATCGTGACGATGTCATCCAGAGTTGCCGGGAGTCCTTTGCCCCATGTCATCTTTATTAAGGCCAATACTTTCGGATAGTCATCTGGATTGGGTAGAGAATACTGGGGAGAGTAGGGATCCGTCTGTGTTTCCATTTCTCTCATCTCGGTCTGAGTTCCACGGGATTTAAAAGGCACTTCGAGAGAAGGTTCATTCGAATGTCTTTTTGATGTCGTTGCACGTGCTACTTGGTATGATCGGAGGGTCTCCACTGGGTCCACATACCTGTAAATATTTTAAAAAGTTAACAAATGTTCAAATACTGTTTTAAAAAAATAATTTACAAACAAAATAAGGTATTATGTCGCGCAAGAGCTCTAGACTAAAGATTAGAGTTTAATTTTCGAGTTAATGCCATACACGCTTGCTTACAATTAGTAGTTTGGATTATATAGATATTTATTGTATCTCATGTACCTTATAAAATATTTAGCTCTTTGAGCTCCGGAAACGTCATCTATTCTCGGACAAGGTGGTCCATCTCCACTTGGAGAAACTGGAGTTCTACCCAAGTTAAAATTAGTACCACAAATATAAATTAACCCAAGTGCATTTACTGCATTTAAAAGTCACAACAAAATGAATACTTTTGGAATTATAAATATGAATGAAATTTTAAATCCCAAACCCAGAAATGTCGTATTGTGGGATAAATTTGTCTATGAAATTTGGAGAGTTAGACCGTAGACAGGCTTCAATACGACGATCTGTCAAAATATCACTAAACATAGCTGGGAAATTTGAACGTAGTCTCTAAAATAATTTGTCGCAAAAAAAAAAAAGAAACAAAAAACGCATTAAATTATTTACTAACTAATCTACTTAATTGTGTGTGCATATTTGGGGTTCATTAAGTAATACTATATTACACGGTCAATATATTTATATTTCAACTATATAGTCAAATTACCATCTTCGAATCTCCCATTCGTGAGGCCATATTTGCACTTTTGTAAAAATTGCTCTTGGATGGGAGGGTGTAGACAGGATCTAAATGTATTTTTATATAATTCACGTAGTAAAATTATCACAATTATCAAGCTTGGTGGCATGTAATTTTGAAGTTGACTAATAAATGGATAAATGTTGGCAATTGAATGTTTAGAAAACTGTGGGTTGAAGTTACCGTATAGGAAATCCAAGGGTCTGCTTTCCCTCACAAACTTCCGGTTCGGGGTTCGGAAGGTATTCATTTTTTACAGTTTTTTATTAATAATTAATAAATTAACATATATATAAATTATGAGTTTATATGCACACCGACGTTGTAAATACGTATGTAGAAATCACACATTTGAACTTTGCACCAAACAGTTAGTCTTCCTTTTGTAAAATAAAATTCGCTAACAAACAACAAATGGGCTGCGATTTGAGACTCGTGTAACTTCTATAGTCCTATACACCTGTCGTAATCATATTATCACGGAAATTTGTAAGTAGGCTAATAACTATCAACTATTAAAGCATTCGGTTCAATGATTATTTCTTTCCCTTCTTCTATGTCTACTGCCTAAACATGTAATTGTCTACACTGCAGTGTACTATGTTTTCTTGGTTTTCTAGTAATGTAATCAAAACCAGAATTTAAATTGTCAAACTAATTCGCAAATCAAGGTGTAATTTCGTAACCCCTCGATTTCACATACAGAGGGCAGACGTTGGTCACATGTTACATTTATTAGTATAACGAAAATAAAGAGTAGTGAGGTAGGAGATCCTTTTAGTTTTAAGTTGCAAGAAGATGGAAATAGATGTACATATAAATATAAATTTAATAGTTTCGAGTTTTTGGTATTTCGTTTTTTTTTTCGGTTTGTTCGGTTTTTCGGAGGAGTCAAGAATAATAATTATTTTCTTTCTTTTCAATGACATAACTTCTGTGAATTATTATTATTATTTTAATAACGCTCATTATTATTATTTTTTATTATTAAATTGACGTTGAAGTGATTATTTTATTTTTATAGCGCTGATTATTATTTTTTATTATTTATTTTTGTTATTAAAACAGCTTTTAAATGATTGCATTTTGTTGCACCAAAAACAGTCTAATACCCAGTCAATTTTCTAGCAATAAATTCATGGTAACGAAGGAGCTTCTTATGAGGATAGTGTATAGGGAAGGGACTTCTTCACTACTTAAATTAAAAGTCCTTATCAATTAAAAAGGCTTTAAATTACGTATAAATATACGTTTGTTTATTTGACTTTCCCACATTGAATTGTTTCTCTGTATTAACCGCCATATAGTTTAGTAGGATATTTGACCCCGATTTTGAACTTGATTCGTTACTTACTTAATTAGGTTAGGATCGATAGAGCAGTGAAAGGGCGGCCACACCATTTTGATTTGATTTTATATTGTTTTTTTAATATAGTAGACGAAATACTTTTAGCTTTAGCACTTTAATAGGGAAAATAATGTTAATAGTTGGCTCTTCACTCAATTACGCAAAGTGAGCGAAGCAATGCAGCACCAAAATTAACTAACTTGATTTGATGGGCGAAGAAAAGTTCATCTCATATATGTATATACAACTTCAAAAAATTATAATTCTGAAAAACAAGTGGAGTGTGTCTTATTCCTGTGATTGTAAAATTCGCAATACCTTCAGCAAAAGCAAACAAGAGGATTTCTGTAGATTATCTATGTCTGCAACCACCCTGAACTGTGCATGTACAATAAACTGAAATCAATGTGTTAAATCGATATTTTGCATCGAATTAACTAAATGGTAAACTAATAATGCATACGGTATATTGCGTAGAAAATATTGCGTTCATTTCACTTACAAGGTGCTCTAGGTCAAATGCAAGGTTGAAAATGGAAGGTTGTTGTATTAAACCAAGAAGGTACCTATTATCCCTGCATCAGGGTACCCTGCGACTGCGATTTTTTGTGACGTAATCCAAAGTAAGTACTATACCTACCTAGCTACTTATGTATGAGCTAGGAATTGGTTTCTTGCTGTGAACAAGGCAACAGTAGCGTAGCCAGAAGATTTTGATGGGTAGGCCACTGCTTGAAAGAAAACTACTATCTTGTTTTCTTTAATGGCTCATTTAAAAAATAGAAATAACGAAAAGCTGGGACAATAATAACGGAGCGCTTTTGAGCAATTATGGGAAACATTTATTCGTATAGCTATTGCTATTTTGCAGATAATGAGAGTGTATAATGAGTATATGTCATTATGTCATGCTGAGCAACATTAAACTGATTATAATAAAATTTTAGCTGCTAAACTGCTAACCATCTTGTGGTATGGTCTAATTTCTTTGTCATTTTCAAAATTGGAAAACAAAATTCGACGCTTGGATTGGAGACTTGGATAAACGGAAATAGTATCATAATAAGTCAGAAATCAAAATCTGTTTGGGTACTGATTTTGAATTTTTGCATGTTTTTGATTCAGAACGTCTGTAGCGACGCTAATTATAAATATTTACAAGTAATTACCTCTGTGAAGTTATCATTGAATTGTATTCCACTACTTATTTAAAACTGAAACAATAATATTATTTATTTTAGTTTAGATGCAAAATGTTAAGAAATACAGTATTTGCAATGCCTTGCAATTGGGTTAAAGGAAATAAATTTTCAATGACAAAATGCAATCCTAAACGCAGCAGTACGGTAAACGAACGTCCCCAATCATTCATTCCATACCAATTTGTACGCCCGTGACAATCGTACACTAATAATTCGTCACACCGTTCCCGAAATCATCTTGTGTTTTGCATACTAAATGTGCCCAGCGGCCGTGCCCTGGCCAATGCACTGGCCATTGCCCTGGCCATTGCCCTAGCCATTGTCCTGGCCATTTCCCTGGCCATTGCATTGGCCATTGCACTGGCCATTGCCCTGGCCATTGTCCTGGCCATTGCCGCAGATTTGCCGTAGAATTGCCCTTGCCATTGCCTTGGCCATTGTCCTGGCCATTGCACTGGCCATTGCCCTGGCCATTGCATTGTCCTGGCCATTGCCGCAGATTTGCCGTAGAATTGCCCTGGCCATTGCCTTGGACATTGCCCTGGCTATTGCCCTGGCCATTGCCTTGGACATTGCCTTGGCCATTGCCCTGGACATTGCCCTGGCCATTGCCCTGGCCATTGCCGCAGATTTTCCGTAGAATTGCCCTGGCCATTGCCATTGATGACATCAATTATGGATCATATCTACTGTAATTACATGAGATGGGGGAGGTGCTAATTAAGCAATACTTTTGTTGACATCATTCATGAACCATCCCTGATTTAAAGTGATCACATCGAAGTGGCGCGGTACTAAATTAGTGATAACTTTGAATGAAAATGATGAATAACGAATGTTAAACGAAGTTATAAACGAAATTTTAAACGAAAAGATAAAAAAGGTGTAGGTGCACTATAAACAACATCACGAGCATATTTTCTTCTACGTGTTCTTCCTGCAACAGGCGAATCTAGTTTAAGTCTGCGGTGGAGCCTGTTTTTCTTTATTTTAATTAAACAAAAACCCATCACAAACTGCTTGGGGGTTTTTTCTCGGCCCCGATATTATTTTGGCGTCGATGAAACACATTTTCAAAATGTCAAATTAAAAAGCGTAAAATTTTGTGACAACACCCCTGTGACTGACTTTTTATTACCGACTAACAAATACTACTTCGAACATTACCGCTTTCAGGAAATGTCATTCACAACACCAACTCGCCTCTGTATACAATTCGGACACGCAATTCGGACAGTGATTTTTGTTGGACAAAATGT
The DNA here is from genome assembly GCA_034695245.1 of Dicyrtomina saundersi. Classification (NCBI taxonomy): domain Eukaryota; kingdom Metazoa; phylum Arthropoda; class Collembola; order Symphypleona; family Dicyrtomidae; genus Dicyrtomina; species Dicyrtomina saundersi. The sequence goes on from JAQFZE010000062.1 coordinate 8,992, forward strand.
ATTAGTACAAAAGACTTTCGTACAAAATGCATTCGTAAAAAAAACTTTCGTACAAAATGCAAAACTTTTCGTACAATTATTTTCGGACAAAGTGCATTCGTACAAAGTGCATTCGACCTAAAGACGTAGGACCGCGACCGTAATCTGCACCACCGTCTACAGGAGAAACTATTTGCACTTTTGCGGTACAGGTATGAAACATCGATGTATGAAACAATAATATACTGTTGAGTACGAAATAATCAATTCTCCAATACTTTTTGTTATTCTTGTACAGCTTTTTACTTTTTCTAATTCTCGCCTACAAATACGTCAACTTCTTCTGAAGTAGAGAATGATTTAATTAATTTCCACTGATTTTTCTTCCGTGTATTTGAAGACATGGTGCTGGTAGTAGTTACACAATATGACAGAGGATGGAACGTAAATTGTTGAAACGACAATGAATGTGAATGACGTATATTTTTGACGTCTAATATTATTAAATATTCGTATACATATTTGAATGTGAAACAATGTAAACAATATGCAAAACTACAATTAATCTACAGTCAAAATATTTATAACTGCCAATTCTACCAAACAAACGGAAGATTTATTATTCATTTATTTGCCTAACTGCCAATTATTTTGTAACCTACTTAACTGCCAATCCGTCGATTTCAACTGCCAATTCTATTTATGCCATTTATTTGGACGACTCCAACGTGCTCGCGACATGAAGGGTATAGTAACAATCGTCGAGTGAGGCCGTTATTTCATTCAGTTAAATCTATAATAAAATGATGGCAATCCAATTTAAATCCTTTGTTTAGATAAAGTCGATGAGCATCGTTCCGAGTGTAGCCACTGTCCAAGGACAGAGTTTTATATCCGTTTTCTCTAGCAAATGTTTTAATCCAGTCCAAAAGAGCTCCGCCAAAACCTTTCCCCCGTCCCTCAGGTAATGTGCCCACATCTTCGACGTACAACGTTTTCCCACAGTACAAAAAATTTATCGTTCTAAATCCGAGAATACTTTTGACTTTATTATCTTCTGGGTCTTTAATGTACATGAGATGATAACCCTCTTCTTGTTGTTTCCTTACCCGGGATACATACTCGTCAAATTTTAAATGCGACCGGAGTCCTACCACAGCCATCCAGCACGAAAGAATCTCTTCATCTGAGCATGCCTCGTTTATTTCCATTTTATTAATAGGGACAACCAGTCTAAAAATTAAGAAATTAATTTCAGTTATTTTTATTTCAGATTTAAAGGAAGATGAAGCGATTGCATAGCATTATGGCATACGTTGCTGAGGGCTGAGACACTATGGGTGTCAAACTACTTTTTAAAAATCCTTCACGGCAGAGTAAAGTGGTGAAGCACCGGTTTGTACTATTTTTTTACAGAAGCTAAGCGTAGTGTAGTACATCCAACACCCAGTATAGTGGAGTCGCGATAGTTATTTGCTTATTGCAAGTTATTGCTACAATAAAAATAAATGCAATATTAATTTACAGACAAAAAAACGGTGGCAACTACCCAGTAAAGAAGAGTTAATTGCCTAATCCGCTTTTACTTTATTAATGAAAGGCACTAATTAGTAATAAGGGCTATATGGACTCGAAAAACTTGGATGAATATACATAAGTAATTGTAAATGTTTTTCCGTAGTAACTAAAGTAGTTAAAATGTATTAAATCCGGATTCTTATTTTGTAATCTGAATAACTTACTTATTGTTGATGGCTTTGACCGATTATGAATGAGAACATGGAGCCCCTGGAGAATACACTAACAATAATATGAGAGGAATATTGAAATATATTGATTATAACGACTGGCTGTGCAGTAGTAGACTCATTATATCTTTAAACAACTTTATTCAAATGGCCTTGAGATGATGACAGTTTAACTTTTAACATCTCTTGGGATCATTATCACATCTTATGTAAGTATATGTACTATGATGGTACGGATTTACTCGGTAAAAGGATGTCTTCCCCCTTACACATTTTCTCCGGAAGTAGACCCAGGCTGAAAATTAAAACAGAAATATTATGACTGCATCACGTCCACGTCATCTAAAAGAAAGGAAGCTTTTTTCATAAGCAAGTCCTTACTCATAATTCATAAGCTCGGTATTTTAGCATTTAGCACGTAACATTTTACTAAAATCAGCTTTATCATTGTCACATAATTGGCTGTCCATACTGCGCAATCTACTAACATGCATTAACATTTGCTTACTTTAAATTTCCATATCGGTTCATCAGTTCATGAAGTTCAGAAGGCAATAAATAATACGCGAACTTTGTTGCAGATCTTCATTTTGTCTTTATTGGACTGCTTCTCTTAACTTGTTATTATTATTCCTCACTTTAAAACTCATATTTGGTACTTACAAGCAACTTGAGTTTATAATACATGACATGGTGCTAAGTAGGAAACGTTTTTCCGGTATACGGACATATGTACTACCTCTGGACAATTTCCCCTTGGACATTTTCCCCTCGGACATTTCCCCCCGGACAATTTCCCCTTGGGAACTTTCCCCTCGGATATTTCCCCCCGGACATTATCACCCCGGGAATTTTCCCTCGAAGTTGTATCATTTTCCACCCTATTATGAAATTAAACTACTGATATAATAATATATTATTACGCTGTCGTGTAAAAGCACGTATTCCGAGAAAATATAGCAAATGCTGTAAGCTTAAGGGCGTGGGAGGGGGGGGGGGGGTGGGAATTCTCAGAACTACATACTTTTGAGGCACCACAATTTATACTAATTTTTTCAAAAACATGAAAATTTTGGAATTTACAAAATCCTGAAATTTACGAAGCAGCGTAGAAAGAAGGATTAGAGAAAATCTTTCTTAAAAACCGAATGAGATCTGTCGAAGTTACAGGGCCACAAAATTTTAAAATTTTGATTTTTTTTAAAACTTTGGCAGGTCACTGTGACTAAAAAACGCAAAAAACACTCGACCTACTTTGGATCTGTACTATTTAATAGCAGCTTGATTCTTTAGAATGGGTCTTTTAGAAATCCCAGAGTTACATGAAAAACGTTTCTAAGTAAGAAACTGTGTAGCATCTGAAATAAGAGGCTGAAGTATAAAAATCTACGCCATGATTTGAGAAGAGACAGCCCGCCGGGGAAAATATCCGGGGGGAAAATGTTCGACGATCGATTTAAATACTCCTAGAGACTGCACGACCTAAATAGATAAGTAAATAGATTTATGTACAAAAATGCTGTAGTTTTGCTCATTTCGTGATCAAATTATTTCGCTGGCTCCTTCTTGTCTTTGGGTGGTGCGCAGTTGTGACCCTTAATAAGTCTTATCTTCAATATTTAGTGTGCCCATATAATTTTTATGCACATAACATGGGTTTCATATATTTCCTTAAATAACTAACTAGTAAGTAAGTACACAAGTACCTTGTTAGTACAAGTACAAAAGTAGTTGTTAGTTATCTGTCCCCATGTCGTCATTGAAATTATAAACCATGCATACTGTGGTTAATTTATACATTATTATCCTTCGACTCAAAATATACTTCGAAGGTCGTATCACGACTTGATTAATTTTAATTTATCAATCAGTTAAGCCGAACTTACAGTTAATTGCATGAGCTAAACTTTGCGTGTAACTAGAAACGCTCGTGATATAGTGTAGATATAACATGGTTTGTATTTTTGTGGACGATGCTTTCGATGTAGTATTAAATATTATTTATATACAGCCCACGCCAGAGCACTGCGAACAAACTAAACATCCTGTGATAAATTCAATTACGCACAAAAGTTACTTACTTCCGATTGTGGCGGAAACTAGTTTGCGATAGAGTTTATCTCTATATGTATAAAGACCTAAGAAATTACCCATTCCAGGGAAGTAAGTACTAAAAAAGGAACAAGGAAGGAGTACCACATGATACACCAAGACTTTTAAACAACTTTCTGTAATCGATTTACCCACCTACCGTATTTCTTCAAATAACTCCCGGGACTCTTACAACACCCGGGTCTGTGCCTAAGTCCGACCTACCTATCGGGTCTCTTATAATTCTCGGGGTCTATAAGGCTTTTTAATGTTTTTTATTATTTAAACTTGTATTTTTTCAATTATGTTCCGGTCTGTGAATAAGTTTGACCTGACTCCCGGGTGTCTTATAACTCCCGGGTTTGAGGTTTACGTAACTCCCGGGTTGAGTCATTAGAAGAAATACGGTACGTATTATTTTACTATTTTACTTATTTATTACTATTTTTCGCCCGTTCGCTAGCAGTTCCCCAAAACATTATCTAAAAAGTAATTTCTGGGATAATAAAAATAAAAATTGCTTTATCCCCAAAAAAATGATTTTTTAAGGCCTCCAAAAACGGATTTTTTTATAACTTTTCAGAAAAGAATTAACATTTTTAGGGTATTATAATGAGGCATACGGTTGGGAGAAATATTTAAAGTACTACAAGTTAATTTTATGCAGGCACTGAACTACCCTTCCCTGGTTTGAATGCAATCCAATCATACCGATATAGGTGCTAGTATGCTAGTTTGCCTTATTGTTTCATAATGGCTTTTAACCATTTAATTACACTAGTTTCGGTTTGGTCAGCACAGCATTCTGTGATCACGCGGCGTATGTATAGATGGATTGAAAAAATGAAATGTCTTTAATTGAACCGTTGAGCATCGAACAGCATTCAATCAAGTATCATGCGTAGAGGTGGGTGGGGGTGAAAAGTGAAAACGAAAGCCAGACATGCTATAATATTGTAATAGTTCTTGCCCCTCATAGTCCATATATGATGAATTGTTGCTATATGTTTCCATCTTTTTATGGTCATCCTGGACACTGGACGATCCCTGTCAGCATAAAATGCAAAATTACTCGAAAGGCTACTTAGGTATATAATAATTACACATCTCGAGCTGATTGGCATTTTGGAGAATTGATGTCGCCCCGTTCAGATACACGAAAGCTTTAAAAGAAATGGCTGGAAATGGTAAAGATAGCCATTTATTTACGCAATGGCACCATGGTGATGGGGGTGGGTTTAAAAAGCATTGCCACTGTTAGAGTTTATGAGTGGGACAAAACAAAAACAGTGTCGTCAATAGGAATGTGATAGCACGTAATGTAAAAGACAGCACTTTATGTATACGCACTGGCTCAACGATGACCCGGAGGTGGGGGGTGGCTCCTTAAATCCAATGATTTCGAGGGACGCCATTTGTGTTGGCAGATCTCTAAAATGTTAAATTGCGTGAATTTGCCGCCAAATAAAATCATGTGTGCGTATTGACAATCGAGCCGGGTTAATGCATGCATGCTATCAGTTCAGTAGTCAGTGCTGTGCTGTAATAAAATTTGGTTCGTAAAATAACAAAAGTATACATTGAAATCATCCGTAAATGATGTCACGGGTAAGATTGGGTCTAGTTGGATATTGATGACATCCCATGTCAAAGATAGCCATTTGCGCAATGGTTAATCTGATGATGATAGGGTCTTTTAGAAATGTAAATATTTCGATCACATCATGTATGGACGACCCCATACCACTTGTTTATGAACTGGTGGCGGGCGGGAGTGGAGACAGTGAAGTGTATACTTAAATAAAAAGTTATAGAGTTTTTGGGGAGTGCAGACGAGGTGTCGAGTTGGAGAAGAGACGTCCAGCGATAACAAAGTAAAATATTAGCTACATTTTACTATTTCGTTAAGGTAATTGAATTCTTGAGTTACTAGTCACCAGTGAAACTAGAGCAGTTTCGGGTAAAAGTGGATAATAAATTCGACCAACATCATTTTGCGAGGTTACGAGTCCTTTGAATCACCTGGACCTTGATTCTGGATACAGACAACAGAGGATAAAACTGGCCAGCTGCCCGGCATTTTGCGTTGGTGCTGCTGCTTCTCGTACTTGATTTTTTGCTTTTTGCCAGTCAACCTCTTTCTTGACGCTAGGTAATTATAATCGACTACTATGGACTATTCATAATAACGACAAAATTAAACTGCTGCCTTTTGCGATACAAGTAATTATCATCCTCGTTATATTAATGACGTCAACTCTTTATGAAATCCCTTGTGCCGTGTAAAAAATCAATATTTGTTGTGCTTTTTAATGGGTTGGTTAGCAATATTTCATATTAGTTTATTTTCAAGAGTTAATTACTAAATTCAATATTGAATAATAAGCGATTCTACAATCTATGTATAAATGTGTTATTAAAATTATAATATAAATGATAAATACGTAAGATTGCAAGAATCTACTTGAATGTGATTCGTAGAACAGTCAGCAATTCATTCGCTCCATTTGACAGGAAAAGACAATTGAAGATCTGACTCAACTAGCTAGTAAGGGATACAACCCCCTTTACCCTTTGCTCTTTCAATGTGAATTTAAGACATCAGTTTCACAGGCAGGGAGATGCGACTTCATTTCTTCCATTCCAAATCAACATCATCAGTGACTGTCACCTGTTAAGATGCTCCCGGAAACATTTCACTCTTAAGCAATTTTGTTTAATCGATTAAAGTCTGTATGGGGGGGTAAGTCAAGTATAGTAATTTCCTAGTTTTAAAAAATCGATTAATTATAGATTTATATCTAGGTCACCGGGTGCGCATTATATGATACAACTCAGAAGTACACATGTGGATGGAATGAAATGACAAATGCCTATTAGTTATCTAGAATATATAAAACTACGTGGTGCTCCTTGATAATTGTAGGGGGACACCAACGAATTGAAAGAAAACATGTTACTGTCACAATAATATTGCTTGACGAAATCCTGTCAAATAAATCATTGTAAAAAAAATTACATGTAAGGGTTTCCTTGTAAATAAATAAGACTGTGCAGTACTCAGCAAAGTCGAAAGGATAGTTAGTTTACACTCGTAGGCTGTAGGAGGTAACTAAACTAGGTAATAGTCGTATGTGAGATAAAAAATTATCTCGTGTATATTAATATAATTATTGGTAACCAACCAACCGAAAATGGAGTTTCTACACTAGAAGTTCGAAGTAATTTAGATTTATTCATGTACTGTTGAGCTGTATTGCGCCTTGTTTTAGTAATATTTACGAAAATGATGAAGAATTAATTATTATTAGGCACGTATATGATAAATTAATTATTATTAGGCACGTATATGATAAATTGTAGCTAACATAGACAATTTAGGGGCATCTAAGCATCACATGTTAGACTAGCTAATAGTTTTCGCATTTTGAATCATTTGCTATTGATTGGAGATAATCTGGAATCCAGATCTATTCAAAATCCATCATCTCAACGGGGAACTCTCCATTAATTCCGTCAACAGTTGCATAGTCAGGTAAAGGGGAGAAGCATTTATTGCATACAACATGTGGGCTACCGCTTTTATCTGGAATGCATTCACAGTGTTGACACTCTGATGGTTGAGCCGTCATAGCAACCCGCCTAGTCCACACGTCTAGAAATTTTCTTGAGGATGAAAGGTGAAATCGGGAGCCATTAGTTTCCACTGCTAATGGGGTACAGAGATCTTTAGGCCAATTAATTTGCCGCCTGAGAGATGTGTCAGCTTCAATGGTGGTCTTTTTCATGTGGTTAGACGTGTATACACCTTCAATGTCAATTCCAAAAATTCTGCTGCTCGTATTCTCCTTTCTCTGGGTCTAAAATAATTAAAAAAGAATTTCATGGTTATTATTTTTGCTATAAAAACTACTGTGGTAACCATACTTTATTAACGTGATTAACGTACTGTAAAGTTATGCCAGGGTGGCAGAAAATTACATAGCCTGTTTGTTTGTAGCATTGTAGCAAATTACTACCAAGCTGTATGCGTCAATACAGTCTAGTGAGAATTCATTTATGTTCTTGTGAAAGTGTATTGCTAGCATTTTAAACATGTCTAGCATTGTTCACCCGTCATGTTGACATATTTTAAACTAACAGTAAGATATTCTTAAATAACCACCTTTGTTGTGAATTCCTTAGTAGTTAGCATGTGCAATTTAAAGTCATTTTCGGTGAGTAAAGTAAGGGTATCCGCGTAGTGTCGTTCACTTCCGCAGCTCTCGTCGCCACATGTGATTGCAATGATCGTTTTAGAAACTCCTGCTCTAAATTTAAGTGTACTGGCTGCAAATTCAATAGCTTCATATAAGTCCCCGCGTCCGTCACCATTCATTAAGATGTTTTCAGATATTTTGAAAAGAGTGCTGTGGGCCCAGACTTGACCAGAAGAAGTTCTTATGTGAGGTTTGCTGTGGGGTCCTTTTCCTGCAAAACCGACGAGGGTGTACCGATTGTCGTTCAAACCTTGAAGCTTCAAGGTGTCATCCAACTTGCGAATGACGTCTGTTAAAGTATATTTGGAAAGACAAGATGCTTCTTCCAGTAGAACAACGACGTCAGTTGAGTTTGGAGGTTTAACGTCCCCATTGGTCTCGAGGGTTGCGTTTTCTCCGCTCAGTAGCGTTGTACCGTCTTCCAATCTGCAGCGAACTAATTTGTGTGAAAATGAAATAATTTATATACTTAGTCGTCGACAAAATCATCATTTTGAACTACACCCTGATTTGCAACGTGAGATGTTACAGTGGTCCTCCACTAACTTTTTCGGGTTTTTAAAATGGTGTTTGGATTGTTATTGCTTAAGACTTGCTACGTTCTGTCCTTGCTAAAGTAATTACAGAGTTAGTATCTCGTAGTCTGCACGGATCGAATAGCATACCTATAGCATGCGATCCACAGAATATCAGTTTATAAAAAACTATCGTGACATTGTAATCGACGATACCTTTCGATTAGTGTGTAACACCCGCAAAGAAAAATGTGTCTGACAGAAATTCTAATTATGTTCGGAGAAAGAATCGTTAAAAGTATTTCCGAAACAACTTGCGTGTCTATCTGCTGAACTAATCGTGTATAGGTTATAATCGTAATTGCATTTTGAAAAAGTTAAACTGGATTTTACAGGAATGTTTCAAAACTAAATTATCCACGCTTGAACTAGCAATCTTACTGTACTGTCCTGTAACCTTCTAATAATGCGTAATAACATGTAGGTAAATATTTAAGTTGTATGTAAAATCGTTAATTAAAATTTTCCATTTCGGAATTTTTGAAAGGAACATAAAAGGCCATTTCCGTCAAGCTACTTACAGCTTTCTCTTTATCGATTTACCTACACGTACATGCGTAAATTGTGTGTGTAAAGTTTCTATATCATGTCGAAATGCAATAATTAATCAGTGTACAACTACCCTATTGTCTAGGCTGCCATCACGTGAATGCTACACAAAAGCATTGGTTATGATTTTATAATCATGAGATTAGCGAAGATAAAATCGAGAAATTAGTAAAAGTTAAAGTATAAACTTACTGCAAGTGGGAGGGAGCCAAACGTCGACTCCATTCTTTTGACACTCGGCGACGTAGGCACTGATGGCATTGCAAGCTGACTCTTGGCGAGAAGCTTTGTTCAAATTACGAGATGTGTCATAGCGACACATATCGCTGAAAACAGTCGAGTCTACGCGGCTGAAGCAGGGTCTTAGAAGGGAACGCCTATCGTCGAAATGCTGACTGCATATTCCGTCAACATCCGTAGTTTCCGTTACGTTTCGGGCAAAATTTTTCATTCGGCATTGATCGCTGTTCCTACCAACTCTCCATGAATGAGCGAAGTTAGATACGTCGGTGACAATTTGACCATCTGGAGTTCTCATATCATTCATATGCTCGTTGTCGTACGTACCCAAAAGCCCAGCAACTTTTCCGAAATACCATCCGGAAATAGTAACTGTACAAACAGCAGGGGTTTGAGTGCATGTCATCTGGAATCCGCGTGTATCAAACACTTCTAAGCTGTTAGGTTGTCTTCGGATGAAGGTTGATCCAACTTCCAAAGGAAGCTCAGCCTTGCGTCCATCCAAAGAGACCTTCAAATTGTTGGTGTCAATATCAATGGACTGGTTGTTACTGACAAGTGTGTATGACTTCTTCCTTATGTCACCATCTCTTGTTTCATAATTTACGAGAAGCGAGAAGTTTTTATGGAGAAGGTCGGCAGCTAAAACGTAACTGCATTCTCCTGCAAATCTAAAGTATTTCTTGTCAAAGGTGTAGTAGTGGTGATCCCCAGCCATCACAGCATAAGCTCCGAATGGTGGCAAGATATCACGAATATCCATATCGATAACAGGTTTCATGCTTGTCATGGTATCCATCACTTGGTAATAAAAGTCACTCATCTTGTTGATGTCATTTTCATTTTGCTCGCTTGATTTTAGCTGCGGCAAAGTTGTAAAGTCTTCCCATTCAATTATAGTTAATGGTTGGTGGTATTCAATTTGACCTTTCTCGATTTCCCATATCAGAGTGTAGGATGGAATATTGCGACGAACCATATTGTCTAGAGCCTGTATAGCTTTTGTCAAAAGGACCTTTAGCTTTTGTTCGGCTTCGATGAAGCCCATGAAGCGACCCACAACATTCTTGATCTTCAAAGAAACATGGCGCACGTAAGGGATAGGAGGTAATTCAAGAATTGCTTGTATATTCTTATCCTCCATTGCTTCGTTGATGGCGTCGAAATAAGGCTTATAGTAAATTTCTAATGGTCGCCAAATTCTGAAAGTAGAATGAAATAGAATTTGAGATAAAATTGGCTTACGGATTAAATAAGATTTTGAATCAACAAAGTAATTATCACAGTTCAAATCTATAGCGGTGTAGGAATTCTGAACGCATTTCATAATTGACGCTAATATACCCTTGGACTCTTGACTTGAAAGAAATGGCTAGTAAGCATAGGAGTTCGGGCTGACATTTAGTGGATATAGTGGTTAGCCATTCATTATATTTAGGCATACCTTCGCAATCTCTCACTTCGGTTTGGTATTTTTCGACGAAACGAAGATACAAAGATAACCATGACCATAGTCTGTAACTATATATTATGCATTACGTATTTTTGTCCTGATGTGAATTACTTTCCATTAAATTTCATTAACTGCAGAATCTTGGGGTTTTTACATGTTTCAAGCGAGTTCTTAATCTGAGTTCTTTCGGTTTCGTTGTCCTATAGAGTAAAACAAGCTAAACGAATGATGACAGGAGAGATTGTGCAAGGTGAACCCGCAATACAAGTTCCAGGCACTAATTGCAATTGAATTATCAACGTCCGAGAAATCGTCTCGAGTCTAAAATTCCGCATTATATAAACAATAAACCTCGACACTGAATAATGTGCTCATTAAGAGGCAGATCTAAGCGGGCTGCTAAAAAAAACGATTTCTCAGTGGTAGCGAACAGTGATGAATTTATTGAGCTGCGTCATTATTATTACGGTGAAATATTGCCTCAAGACTGCGACTGCTGTGAATCAAGACCCTTGAAGCGAAAGAGAGCTCGAAGTAAATTGGATTCTGAGATGGATGTTCACATTAAGTGCACAGTATGTCCCAAGTTATTCAAGAAAAATGCGGAAATAATCCCTCATATTTTTGAGCATATCGAAACTGATGATGATGGGAACTATATTATTCGACATCGACGGCGACCCTTAAAACCGTCCAAACTACGATGCCGTATTTGTATGACGAAAACCCTAATGGACAATATAAGCAGTCACACAAAAAATTCACATGAAATGAGAAATCACAAGTTCACGTGTCGAATCTGTGAGCTTTACTTTGACGACAAACGGGAGCTTATAAAACACATGCATCTCACGCACCCCTGTCTTGATATGCCTTACAATTGTGCCATTTGTGGCTATAAAACTTCATTCAGAACTTTAATATTCACTCATTTTGAAGAGTACCACCTTAAAAATCATGTAATGTGCAACTTCTGCTTAATAATACTGTCCGTGAACAACGCCGATGAACTGAAATCAGTGGAAGCTCACATGATGCAACACGCGAGAAGCGGCCAACCTAAGTGTTCTTACTGTGCTTTAAGATTTACCTGCCAAGAAAACCTTCAAGACCATCTGCGATACAACCATCATCGACTGCCTGATTGTACTCAGGTTACAAACATTAAGTGGTACGAGTTAATGAAAGGAGAAGATTATATATTTATGAAGTTTCCACGAGACAAAAATCCAAGGGTCGCCCGGGAGGCTCGATCCCGTGCTCAGGCTTCTCACAATTGTGTTCAACTACGCAAACCCGAGGATACCGATTCTGATGACGATCTGCAAATTATTTTTGTGAAATTAGGCTCTCGCCAGCAAGACCCTCTGTCACTGGAAGGGTCAAACCTAACGAATCTGTCTTCTAGATCTGACAGTATAAGATGTGTGCCATCTGACTTCTTGGATGCCCTCGGTTTGCGACGATCTGAAGATATATTGCTGCAAGGTCTGTATTAACTAAATTGTACGAAATACACTAATTATATACGCTCTAATTTTCTGACTTTTTACGTTTTAAGTTTTTGAAATCATTTGTAAATTTCCACCTAAATTCAACTGAATAAATTAATCGATTTTACACTTTAGACATAAGCCAATTTATTTTTAATATCACGATTACAACACTTGTTTGAGCCCGCATATTTGTGTCGACCAAATAAATTGTTTGAATCACCTCGGATGTCGTTTGTCGCAACGCTACAGTCATCCCTGTTTCATCCCTGCTTCTTGCATGACGGGCATTAGTAAAACCCGAAAACATTGCTCGCTTGAAACCACGTTACGTGCAACATGTGTACAATGCTCGCGTATTAAAATTAGGATAGATAAAGCATACGGATAAGCACAGCAGCAACATTCGGATGTAACATAGTCGGAAGCCTAGTATGCGGGCCGGAATTTATATTTTTAATTTTTAAATACTTTAAAAGAGCTGAGAGCTTAAAGATGTCTTATACCGTTCAGAATTACAAAAGGTTCCTAAATTGTTTAGTATAGTATAGTTAAAGCTTGAATCTCAGTAACCGACCTCGACTTTGGCTATGAAATAAAAAGTTTGTAATGTATGTTATTTAAGACCACGAATAATCATCCTCAAGTGCTGAATACTATGTTTATAAGTACCCATTTCCCCCCAACAGGGGTAAAAAGGAAGGTAGAGGTGCTAAAAAGTGCAAGTTCTGCCAGCCTTATTTTCTAAAAATATGGACCGATTCGAACAAAACTTTAAGCATCGCCATTTATTGCTTTATTTGTATATATAAGTCTGTATGTAGGTATGTACTTGGTGCTGATAGGACAAATGCAAACCCGAAAGTATTTGTTTTCTCAATTTTGCCAAAATTGGCTGAAAGAGTGGTAAAATCAAACAACTTATTCCGACAAAAAGAATTCAAATGTTCTTTTACACCTGTTAGAGCAAAATTACAAATTTTAGAATTTTAAATATTACAAGTTTGATAGTTATTTTTAGCTCCAGTTTTCAAAAGTTTAGAAAAAAAACCTTTTTGCTCAATCTCCGTTCGCAAAAAGTTTTGTTTGCATCGTTAGATATTTTTGGAAAATACGGTTGCCGGAACTTGCCTCATAACGCACTTTTTTTTACCCTGGTAGAAGTTGGAAACCTAATACTCAGCACTTGAGTATATAATAATTTACATTAAAAATTCATGTTTTTTCATCGCCATAGTCGAGGTCGGTTACTGAGATTATCTTTTTTAGAATTAAAGAGCTTTTGATAGGTTTCCATTTTAATTTCGAGCCAAATCTAAAACATCAAATTTCGACCGGTTACTTTTAAGTTATATGTCAGCAATGGAGATTTCGAACTTCAATGCCAAACATTTTTTTTAAATCCGAAAATAAATAGTAATAAAGTAAAATAAATTTCAATTGTAGGGAATTTCATGTGCCAAGATCTGCAAAATGATATAATCGCATGTTTTGTCCTTAGAACTACAAAAGGTTGCTAAATTATACCTAGGTATATACCTAGGTAGGAATAATTCAGAAGTCAGAAATTGATGCTTATTCGAAAATATGATGTCGATTGATTGGAGTTTTCATCTTTACTGAATAATTTTAAACCGTGCCCAGTTACCGAATTTGTAAAAAATTATGTGTACTAAATATTAACTTCAGAATTGGCTTCTTGCTTTAGTGTGCACTACACCTCATTTTTGTTTACTCTAGTGACAACTTTAAAAGTGCAGAAAATGACTTTTACCTTTCATTGAGGAACGCTTGAATGAATACGATGTATTCTTGCATAGGAAGTTCTTCAATCCATGTAGAATAATCTTGGTACAAACGAATGCATTTGCGGACAAAACTAATCCCCATAATCCTTTCTTCAATTTTTTCTATCCTTCCCTCTAGAGTATCCACAAAAGTGTCGTACAAGTCCTCTGCAATTTCGATGTATGTTGCTAACGCCTTCAAATTTTCACTCCACTGTTGCATAAGGAAGTCTTCGGCTCTGTTCAGCAATGGCACAATAGTATTTTCCATTTTCCCAGCGTATTCGTGGAATAAGCTACAAAGTAGTGAAATGATGTCGGTAGAAAACTCAACTGTAGACTTCACAGTCACTGACAAAATGTCATAAGCGCTGCCACTGAAACGATTAGAAATAAAAAAAAGTATTGTAATTAATTCGAATGTCATTGCTTTTCGTAGTTCGGAGTTCGTTATACATTTTTGCGGCACAGTACAGTAATACTATTATGCATTTTAATAAAAAGATAAAAGGAATTATATGTGGTACCAAATTGCCTGAACTCCCTCGATGTAGGTACTAATAAGTCCTATAACGTCCTTAGTGTAGAATGCGTTCTGCTCATACATATTTTTAATTGATGCAGCTATCAATCTAACTTCTTCACAAATGGCTTGAATTTCAACTTGAGTGTAAACAGCAAGAGTTTCTAAGGTTTGTCTTGCGCTGGGGTGGAGCATATTCCATCTTCCTTGCAATTCTTCACCTACTTTTAATTTAATCAGGGAAAGGCTGGCTTCAGCATGTTCCTTCACAGTCCTTGGTGCAGTATTCGTAAGAACATAGTACACATCATGAAGAAGTTCTGGGCGCCAGTTGAACTTGGTGGATAGAGCCTGTGATGTATTTAGACGTAGAGCTAGAAGTACATCCTGAATATTTAGCCCATACTCATTTCTCCAGATCCTTGCGCTGATTTCTTTTTTATGAGGTAATCCAACGGATATATAAAGTTGTTTTCCTGAATCATACTCGACCGTCATATCAATCAATGGACGATTTTGGTGAATGTTTAAATCAAGTTGTAGTTCTTTGCTTCTCAAATTAAACGTTGTTTTGTCTTCTTCTTCTTGGAATTGAACTCTGAAAATAGTCGTAAGTGCTTGGCCAGCACGAATTTCGAAGATTTGCCCTGAATTATCTCTTGTTAAAAGGAACTGAGCAACTTGAGTTTCTCCGCGAATGTCGACGTATGAAAGAGCCAGTGCTAAGGAAGCATCTATTCTCTTTGCTTCTGCCTCAATCCTTAAGTTTGAGGCAGGATGAGACAATAGGATTTGGATACCTTTTCCGTCCATATTTTCCTTCGAGACAGAGAAGACGAGGTGGTTGTCAGGGACTTCCGTCGGCTGAATAGAAAGTTCAACGGTTTGGATTTTGTTGTTCTTGTAGGTACGATCCAAAACAATAACTAAGTCGTTGGGAAGAATAGAATGCATGAGTGTGAATGTGTTCTTTATAGAGCGACTTCTCCAAGCTAAAGTGCTTTCGGTGTTACTCTTAAATCCAACACGCTTGGTAGCGTCTTTCTTGATATCCCACTTTAATTCTGCAAAGTTGTAAGATTCCTTGGCCGTACTATTGTGACTTGCCTCAACCTGGACGGATCTCCAGGGCGTATCAATGCGAGTATTGATGTCGTACTTTTTAGAATTTGATGTTGAGACATCGTTCATGTTGAACGTGTAGCCTAGTTCTTGAGAAGCTTCCATGTTTGATGGGGAAAACCAAACAACCCTAAGACCTTGGTCAAATTTAGTTGATGTCAGCATGTGGCTCATGACAACTTCCACTTCTCCGATTTCCCCGACATGAATTTTAAATAAAGCATTTCGAGCAGCAGAAGTCTTACTTAAAATTATTTCCAGCCCAATAGTACTTTCTGATGCTTTGTTAAGATTCCAGCAGACTTCTGTATGGATTCGTAATTTTTGGCCAACAACGCGTTCAAAGGTCAAAGCGAGGGAAATTGGCCTGATTGGGTTGTGTATTTTCAGACTTCTACGACCGTTTTTATTAACTAATTCGATTTGGATTAATTTCTTGTTATTGTATGAAGCTTCCAAGCTAATGTCCAAATTATTCAGAGACTTCTGGATGGTTAGAAAGTCTTTCTTTCCTAGCGGGGATAGTCGAACAACGGCTGTTGCTGATTTTAATATAGTAAATGGAGTTTTTACGCTAAACTGGATATCAATCATATCCGGTGGGTGGGAGAACGCAGCCTCCGTTAGGAAAATTTGTTCGCGCTTGTATTGTACGTCAACATTGAGTGCCACATCGTTACCTTGGCGTGTAAGCTCGATGCCAGCTCTTGCGTGATTGATTGGATCTACAGGACTTGCCATACCTTCAAGTACAGCAAAGACTCGGTCTTCCAACATTCCAGCTTCTATTTTAAAGGAAGGGCGTAGTTCACTCCATGTTCCTCCAATTTGGCCCGTATAAATTCCATCTCTCACGCTGCTTTGCATTTGAAGAGACAGTGGAGGGAAGTCTACAACAAATGTTGGCGCAGCGATGTTTACTTCACCATCCATGTCAGTGAGCCCATTGAAGCGATAACGGTAATCAATCTCAAGCCTTACAGAACTGTCCCATCCTGGACGTTGGAGTTCAACGAGGATACTACGTCCAGTTCCTATTTCTTCATAGTTTTCGAGTCGAACTGATGCTATGTAGTTTTCGTAGCCCTGGAATGGTGTAGAGAGATTTACGGATAAACGACGATTGCCTTGCTCGTTTCTTACTTCGCTAGTCAGCTCAATCTTTTTTCCGTTTAGTTCTCCAATTGCGTTGAGTTCAGCCCAAGTTTTCCAATGTAGGCGACCCCCCAATTCCCACTGGATTGTACTCAAATGCTTGATTGGAAGTTTGGCCTCAAAACGGACTTTAGCCAGACGTATCATTTGGAGGTTAATATCTTCTAAGGATGGAAATTGCAGCGAGGCTTCGTACTTTTTGCTGCTACTCTTTGGTTTTCCATATTCGAAGGAAATTTGGAATTCTCCTTGATTTCCTGGGCGTGGTAACTTTATTATAGCTGTAAATAAAAGAGAACACAAAGTTTATTGTATTGTGGTTTATACCTATTATAATAATATTCTATACCTTCTTATTCGGATTTATTTGATTTTTAAGTAGGCATATTAATTTCGAAGGCTACCTGATGCGGAGTAAGTAATCCATGGGAGTCCAAGAACAACAAGTGGCTGAATGTTGTTAAAAGTTTCCAAAGACGCTTTTTCGAAAATAGGAATTCCTGAAATCTTGAACATGGCATTAGGAAAATTCTTAAACGGAGTAAATATTTCCGCTAAGATTTCATCGGAATCAACTTTTCCAGCGAAAGTAATTCTTTCCCAGTCTTCAAAGGGTGTCTTCAGTTCTAGTTTGGCTTCCATATCCTGTGCATTGACGTAGCGTGTTGTTCCTTGAAATCGCCATTGAGCACCGTTCCACTTAGCATCACCGATCAGGTCCACATTATTGCTCCTTGCTGTTGCTCTACCGTGAATGTTAAACTCTTCTCCAGGGACTAAAGGAGACTGCACAGTTATTTGTGCTTCAAGGTCATCAGTATTAAAAATTACTTCAGCCTCATGGCGCTCATCTTGCACGAATGTAACGATCTTTCCTGTGAATGATTTGGAATCTACGGACCACTCAATGTTCGTTCTAAATGATTTAAACGTAGATGACTCAAGTCTTACACTGAGTTGACCATTACGGGGGTCCAAAGTGAAAATGAATTTTCCGGTATGAGTGAATCCACGGGTACGACACTCTATGTCTACTTCAATTCCATTCTGAGTTGGTTTAAATAATCCGACTGCATTGACTCGCTTCCCCTTTAACAGAGTAAGAGACTCTCCATTCATTTCAACTTCCCAATTGTTTCCTACTTTATTTCCACGAAACTGGATAAAGTGATTTCCATAAGCTCCTGTGACTTTTCCAGACACTGAAATCGTTCCTTGTTGAAGAACAACTTCAGTTGTTAACTCGACAGATTTAGAACCCTTACTGAATGATACGTCAAGTACATACCGTCCAGAAACGTTTTTCTGTGCACGGAATTTAATTTCACGCTGCATCTTGAAAAGAGCTGGAATATCAGCAGCCAAACGAGCATCGATGCTATTCTCGGTTTGTACAACTTGGCTTTCGACATTGAATGAGTACTGGGAACATGAACCCGTAAATTTCAGACTGATTTCGCTAGGCACATTTTTTGTACCATCGACCTGAAATCTGAGGGGGCTGTGTGTGGGCAGTAACTCTGGGACCTGAACTAAAGCTTCAACTTTCAATTGAGGCAATGTCGTATCCCATGCAAGTTGGACATCATTATTTTTGTGTTGGAAGCGTACTTGGAATTTTCGAACTCCTTCAATTTCGGTGGAAATGATAAACTCAATGGGATTCTCAGACACAAATGGACTGTCAATCATGGCACGGACTCCAACTTGTTGAGCATTGTGGATTGGAACTTCATAGCCAACTGCAGCTTTAGAGACTCCCCGGGGTAAAGTTATGCTTGCTTCAGCTTGGAAACTAGCAAAGCCAACAGTAGGAAGCTGTACTGAGATTTCGGAGCTCACTTGAGGATAAGAAGTGCTTGGTAATGTCATAAATAGCTTGAGATTTTTTAAGGCAGTCTTCCGTCCTGATGAAATCACTTCGCTGTCAGTAAATTCACCCTGAATAGTCAATCTACGATCTTGCATTTTCAGATCTATACTTCCTTGGAGAGCTTTATCACTCAGTTTTCGGATTTTTAATTCAGCATCTAATTTTTGGTGGAGGGCTGGAATGTTCACACTAACGGATGATTCGAAGGCGTCAGTGGATTTACGTGCGTGTGCCTCAAGGGATGATCGCTGCCCATCGTATTCGAAATGTCCTTTAGCTTGTTGCTCTTTGTCTGAAATGATGTACATGCCGTTGGCAGTCATGGGAGAAGTCCAGGGAGTTTCAACCGAGGTCTACGTAGAATTAAAAAATAGCCGAGCATACAGTTTATGAGTTTTAAAAAATATGCATAGTATATGGGCATTTTATTACCTATCCATTTATTTGAGTATAATTTACATGTATACACCCTGTCTCAACGAAATGGGACACCGTGTTTTGGGGTCTAACTCCTCCCCACCCGAGGTAGTTCCTGATGACACCAGTCTACTATGTATATATAGATTTGGGTTGACCCCCACATAGTTCAGATTTCAGATGCAATTAATTAGAAACCGAAAAACGGGTGCCTCAGTGAAATAGGGACACCAAAATTTTTAATTTGGTGTACAGTCTCTCAGGCGTTGTAGTCATAAGTGCAAACATTGGCTTTGGTCACGGTATCACTACATTCCCAGTGGTAGGGTCAAAAGAAGACACATGTCAAATTGTTTTGGTATGAGGAAATCATGACTTTTTTCATCGCGTAAATTCGCAAATCTCAACGGATTTTGACGAACTGATGTGGGACTTAAACTCTGATAAACTCTATACAAAATCATATAACATTCATCTGTATGGTTACCCGAGGTCACTAGCATGGGCATGAACATTGTAGGTAGTATGCACACTATGTCGTGCTTGTAAATGAATTTGATAATCTGTCGACAATGTCCAAGCTCGTAGTTAGATTTCCTCATACTAAAACAATGTGACATGTGCCCTCTTTTGTCCCCTGCCACTGGGACTCTAGTATTCCCGTGACCAAAGTCAATGTTCACACTTATGGTTAATACGTCCGAGTGTACACCCAATTTCAAATTTTTTCATGCACCCGTTTATCAGATATCGGAGTTTGAATCGCAGTGTCCCTATTTCATTGAGACACCCTTTTTTCGGGTTTTAATTAGAGGTATCTGAACTATGTGGCGTCGGGGTCAACACAAATCTGTATATACCTAGTAGATA
This sequence comes from Dicyrtomina saundersi, assembly GCA_034695245.1. Classification (NCBI taxonomy): domain Eukaryota; kingdom Metazoa; phylum Arthropoda; class Collembola; order Symphypleona; family Dicyrtomidae; genus Dicyrtomina; species Dicyrtomina saundersi. The sequence continues at coordinate 29,126 of JAQFZE010000062.1, forward strand.
GGTTTCATCTAAAAATAATCCTCTCGCCCGAATTACCTCGGGTGAGGAGTTAGACCTCAAAACAAGGGTGTCCCTATTTCAGTGATACAGGGTATATATCTAGGTAGATCTTTTTGTAACTTTGAGTGAAGGAAATACTTACTGTGAAACGACCAGATCCTGCTTCCGCAATAATTCTCACAGTTTTATCGGAAGCCCAATTAGCGGAGACAGAAAGAATTTTGTCGGAGTCTGTTTGTACATAAGAGTTAACGGTGTAATTCTCATCTAAGGTAATGTTGAAGGAGTAAACTTGATCGGAAATGAGGTGATTTGTCCTGATTTTCATGAATTCTTCCGAGTTAATTTCAAACACTAAATCTGTTGAAGCTCCCATCCACCAATATTGGTTCCTTTCAGTTTGGGAAGTTCCATGAATAGCTAAATTCTGTTCACCCCAGTTTCCAGTGATTTCGATAGTGCCATCTTGTTCTACCCTCAAACGTATAGCGCCATTCTTGATCTTATCCCAATCACTATTGAGTTCCAATGATCCGTGGGCAACCCTTGAAGATTTGGATGGAATATTAACAAAACCACCCAAAGTAACCTGCTTTCCCATAGCTTGAATGACCACTTGAAACTTCTGATTGGCGTAGCCGCTACCCGATTCGAGTTTGGCTTCCAGTGACATATTTTCAAATCCTGAAATTCCGGAGACGAAAGTAGCAAGGACTTTGTCGACGGTCACGGATATTGTGGATTTTATTTCGGGGTACTGGGCAAGTTGAAAAGCGGCATCACTGCTAATTCCTTGACGCAGGCTCCCTCTGTGATTAACTTCAAATTTCACTGATGGTAAGATTTCCTGACGAGGACTTAAAACATGTAGTTTCGCATGGAAGTCAGACAGAAGTCTTAGAGCTCCAGTGACTTCCCATTTTCCAGTTTGAAGGGAGTTGACAGAGACCATCAAGTGCCGTGTTTCATCGCTATCAATTTTATATCCGGCTTTGATACTTCCAGATGCTGAAACCTGAAGTAATGGAACGTTACTGTCCACATTCATATGAAGTTCAATCTCGTTGGAGTTTTGAGGGACTGTGGCATCCGCACGAATGCTGATCTGATATTTATTCTGGTTGAATGAAAGCTCTACGTACTTCTGGCTTGTTTTTAAATCGTATGCAACATTGAGTGAGAATGGTTCACCTATATCTGGAGCATTAAAACTCAATTTCAATTTACTAGCCATAGGGCCAACGGCAATGATGGAATTACTAGTTAGCAGAACATTCTTATTAAGCGCAGCTTGTACGTCCAGTGAAATTTCTTGATTCGAGGACAATTTTCCATGGAGTGTGGCCTCACGAATGACTTCATATGGGGTATGGATTGCAATGTCAAGGGTTGTGGAGTGGGTAGTACGCTTAAGGGAAGTCGAAAAAGTCAGTTGTTGTTGTTTTTGTCCTACAATATATGCAAGAGTGGCTGCAATTTTCCCAGTTCCGCTCATTCTGCCACCGACGATTGTGTACTGGGCGGAGAATCCTTTCTCGATCTCATTTGTATTCGGTTTGTACCATAAATCTATTTTCACTGCTTCCCAGTCGTCATTTTTCCATGATGATCTAATTGATTTTTCTCCGAATTTTCCTAGATTAAGCGTAGCAAGTGCTTGACCCACGAGGGTAGTTCCTTGAACATTCCATTTCACATTAACATTCTCCCATTCACTTATAGTTGTTGACAGAGTAATGTCTCCAGACTTAAGTCCTTGGATGTTTGTATTGAGACTTACACGGTATTCGTGAGCTCCAGCTTCCAAATTGATAGCAGCATTGAATGGATTTTCACTCCAGTTGATGCTATTCTTAGTATTGATGGGGTAGTTGGGAAGGGATGATACAAGATTAAGTTTGATCTCATTATTGTTCCATACAGCCTCTGCATTTATTTCTTCTTTTGTATTCCGGTTAATAGATAACTTCAAGAAAGAGTTCTGTTTGAGGGAATAATTAATGGCAGCAATAATGTTTTCGTATTGGTGAGCTGGGCTGTTCACTGTAAGTTTTAAGTCAGCGGCTGCAGGAAGGTAACCTTTAAATTGGCTGCTGTCGTAAGTCCCTTGAAGCTTTGTGATGTATCTATGGCGTTGGTTCTGGAAAGCGAAGGCAGCATTCAATGATCCAGAGTAGAATTTAATTTCGGCACTGGTTTTGATAGACTCTAATCCTTCAATCGGGCAAGAAAGTTCAACAATAATTTTAGTGTGACGAGCACCGGTAAAAAGATATTGGCCTTTGATTGTGCTTTGTTGATCATTTATGAGCAAAGTTGCTTGATACTGTCCATCATCGTCAAAACGGCCGGAAATCCGGAATGTCTTCAAAGCTTCAAAGGTTGTTTGAATTTGAACGTCAATAGTGGTTTGTGTAACTTCAAAAGCTGCTTCTACTCCTTGTTTCTCACCGTTTAAACTAACTTGGGCGATGACAGTGCTCACTGAGCTCAGGTCGATCGTGACCTTACCGTCAATATCAGCCAGTTGGATTCCAAAAGCGGGAGCGGAAACATTGGCTTCAAGCTCGAGGGCGAAGTTTTCTGTCTGAGGTAGGTTGACTTTAATGTTTCCAGATACAGTATCTTTATTCTTCACTGCGGATGCACTTAGAGTATGGACAGAACGCTCACGCTTATACTCAGCTGTAAGAGTGAAAGTCTCAAGATCCTCCACTGGAACTTCAAGATTGATTTTAATTGAAGCCACGGCTGAATCCCTTAGCTTCAAGACGATTCCGTTTAATTTGGTTTGAATCGTGAGTTTAAATGGTTTACCCTGTCCAATTTTGCCGGTTGCTGATAAAAGTTTCTCAGCTCCATCGATTTGGTAAATAAGTTCCATGTCAATTGTCTCACAGCCTGAGATAGGTGTTTTAGCTTCAATTTGAATTTTTTCATTGAGTAATTTAACATCTGCAGTGAATTCGCTCCCTTCACCATTTAATTTCCAATCCGCAGAGACCGAGTGATGATTTGGAGATTTTTTATTGTATTGGACTTTGCCTTGAATATTTTCAAATCCTTGTAGAGGCGTGTAAGCTTGGAGCTCGATGACTTCCCTATTTAGAGCAACTCTCCCTCCAATCTTCTTCCGTTGACCGTTGCTATTTAGAGTTATATGTCCCTTGTACTCATTTGATAGGTCGTAGTTGACGTGAATTTTGTGTTCTTCCCTCCCAGTAAAAGTGACCAAAGCATCGCCAGCTGTTTTGCTAACTGTCCATTGACCCTGTAGTTGGTAGGTAGAATCGTTGTATCCGGCATTCATGAAAATATTATTGCTCGCCCCGGACAAGTTCCAAGTTGCGGAGGCAAACACTTTCTTCAAACTGTTGAATGGTGTTTCAAGTAATGCATCCACCTTTGAAGGGGATAACATACCCTGGGCTTTAAATTTCTGGGATTCAATTCCAACTTGAATCTTTCCTTCGATGTTGTTTCTGTTTGTGTACTCTAGTTGGATGTCAAGAGTTGAATAGCCTTGGAAGGGTGTTGTGATTTCAATGGACAATTTACCGTCTTTACGAGTCAATTGGGTATCTGCCTTAATTGCGTATACATCTTGTTCTTTTTCGGCAAGCAAGGTGAAGGTTTTCCTGGGGTCGCTCATGTTAAAGTGGCCATCAAGTTTAATACTGGTCCAACCCTGGATAGGAGTTTCGATTATCAACAGGAATTTGTTTAAGTCAATTCCTACAGTCGCCATTATCTCGAAAGGTGTTTGGCTTTCTCCTGTTACTGCTCTAATTTGTATAGTATGTTTCCCGAAAGCATAGTCTCCTTGCTCGAGTGAGTGTGTGCCAGTGACATGGAATATACTTTCACCGTTCAGGACGAGAGAAGTCTCAATCTTGTTCAGTCCCATTAGTTCGGCCTTGAAAACTCCAGATATAACAGTATTCAACGCTAATTCAATTTTTTTCGTTTCGTCATTCCAAGCAGCTTTTCCTACGATTGATTTTTCGTGCTGGTTGCTGTTGTATTTTAAGCCAAAGTTGTACTCATCTTGCATATCATATTCCGCTGTGAGGTGCACATTATCAGGGATGTTCAGAATTTCGCTTTTAATATCAATGTTTCCATACCCTTTGTTCTGTTGTACCTTTAAAATCAAACATGCTTATGGTTAGCTGAAGCTGCAATTATTATTAATTACAAACTAGATTTTTTAATCGACCATCGTCTCTCTGAAAATTGAATTTATTTCTACTTATTCCCATTAAATAAAATGTTTTAATTATTATTATTATTATTGCTATTACTGTTGACTAATAAATAGCCATAATTTTTAGACTTTAAGTACCTGAGAACGCAGAGAAAAATCAATCAAATTAGCTCTATCCTCTTTGAAAATAACTTCGAGTTGTTTTTGATTAATATTCAAAACGGCAGAAGCAATCACGTGATGGCCGAAAGAGCAGTCGACTTCAATATCTCCTTGAAGTACATTATCAGTTACTTGAGTTTCAGCATTAATGGCGATGATATTATTTCCATTGGAAGATGTTGATAAGGAAGCCTTCGAGCGATTGTTTTCTGATGTAAACTCCCCAGTGAGTTGAATAGAAGTAAAAAAAGTGGATGAGAGGTCAAGTGTAATTTTGTTTCCAGTCGAGCGTTGTTCAATTTCTCCTTGAAGGGTAACATTGTTGCCTTCAAAGGATAAAACGGCATTAATATGACGCCCTCCTTGAAAATTTAATTCCGCTGTCAGCTCTGTTGTTTCATCGTCGCCATATGCGATTTCCGAACTTTGGAGGGTCTGTAAGCCATACTTTGTTCCAAATGTAATTTGAGATTTGTGTTGGATTTCTCCTCGAACTTGAGCTGAGTGTTTACTCATGACATTGATGGTGGGTAAAGTTCCAAAGGAGGATTGGAGTAAGCTTTTAAAGTCCCACTGGTACAGTCCATTAGCATATAAGTCTGTCGTAAATTTCATTAAGATTTCCTCCCCTCGCAGTGAAATGAGGTGCATTTTAAAATCCTTGTCGTGCTTCATGTGTTCAAATTCTAAGGAAAAGCGAGGTTGGTTTCGACGCTGGCAAAAGGCAGATGCTAAGATTTGATTGGTTCGGGGCTCATAACTCCATCCAACACCACTTGAGTAACGTTTCTGGTCGTATGCAATGTCTACTGCCAGTTTCTGGGCTTTTTGATTTTTTTCAGTACTCCACTTCAGTTCGTAAACGTGGTCAGGGATGGTTAGCTTTGTATCTACCTCAGCATTGGCAAGGGAAAAGTAGCGCCCTTCGGATGAAAACTTCGCAGTTCGGACATTGCGTTCACTATTCCATGATGTTTCAATATCATGCTTAAAATTTAAACCATCTTGTGAGCAATGAGTCTTAAGAGTCAGTGGCATCATGTCAAAATCTGCATTGATGGTTACTTCAATATCTCTTTCTGTGCTTGATTCTCTGAAAGTCAGTCCGCCTTCTACTGCCTCAAAATTCTCCCACGGTGTCTTCACAAGGAGTTGTGCCTTCAGGGGAAATGCTTTACCGGTGAGCTGAGCACTGATTTGTTGAGCATTGAATCCTTTTTGGGCCCATTCGGCTTTGACATATGAATTGAGCTGGTTACCCATCTGATGTGAAACTTCCGCAGTGATCTGTATTTATAATTAGTTGACAATGAATCAGTTAAGACAAGAAATAATATTTCAGTAAGTTAACAAAGGATGGCTTAGGATTTTTTGTGGAGTATTATTATTGTTAACTGGATGAAACGAAAACAACGGAAATTGTTGCAGATAATTTTAAATTGGCAATTGGCCAAAATATATGTGCATACCTCAGGAATTAAACCGCATCCAGTGAAATAGAAGTTTGAGCTGATTGCAGTCTCTCCCCTGGAAAAATCGGCCTTTAATGTTTTCTTTGCGATGCCACGTTGAAGTGTGATTTCAAAGCTTTTGTCATTCCTCTGTCGGACTAGCTTAGTAAAGCCTTTCAAAGTTTGTATTCCTGTTGCTTCCAGCAATGCCTCCACTTGAGTCTGACGGTCATCGTGAGAAGCTGCCAAAGACGTGGTTGCTTCGAATTGATCAATGCGACCGGAAAGCCTAGTTTCAATATTTTCCGCGTTGCATTCGTGATTAATAACTATAACAATATTGCGGAAGCCCTCAATCGGAGTTTCTAATGTCACAGATGTGTTTATTTTATGAAGTTCAAATTCTGGAGCGTCAACCAACAAAGAGTATTGTTGCTCGCCCCACAGATTGAGTTCTAATTTTAATTTTGTGTCGCTGTAACTTGCTGAAGTAATTATCTCCTGTCCGAAGTAGTCAACTTTGAGGTTAATGGCTCGTGGATCAAAAGTCCCCTCCAATCCAAATTTCTCCCCAGGTCTTGAGTCTCTGTCTGGATGGAAGGAGAGAGATCCGAAGATTGGGCCTGGCAAGTCACCTTTTAGCTACAAGTGTAAGTCATATCGAAGCTGTTTAGTATTTTAGTAGTCTTAAAAGAATCAAACCCAAACTAGTGAAGCCAATTAAAATTAAAAACAATACTAATCATTATGTAGTGTTTTAAAAAGAAATGTTTTGTTAGTACCGTAGCTTCAATGGTAACTCGTCTCTTAGCCTTAAGATCAATGGATAGGATATTTTCTCCAGTCTTGGTTTTTTTAAAGTTGATTTCTCCCGTGTATTTGTTCTCATTTAGTGTTAATTTGCCTTCAATTTTGTGCGTGCTTTTCTTAACCACTGCATAATCTAAGCTCGTGCTCCAGCGGCCGTTGTAGTTGCTTCTTCCTTCAATTTCAAGCTGAGCATTTGTATGGAATTGTTTATCACTGGCAGACAAAGCGGCTTTCCCTGTAATGGGTGCATCGGTGAAGCCTCGAGCTCGGAACTCTAGGACGTGGTCAAGTTTGACATTGTTGGAGCTATTCTTGTAGGTAATTGTAGCTTTCATTTCCGTAGGATCATTTGGAGAAATAATAAGTTCTCCCTCATAGTCACCTGTGCTGAGCTCCTTTACATTAGAGCGGAGAGAATATTCACTGCTGGGCCAGGAAGCTATGGCTGTCAACGATTTCTTGAGTAGGTTGTTTGATTCATCCAAGTATGAAATTTCAGCTTTGACTTCATTTGCCGGGTTGGTTCTTCCAGTAAATTTGGTTAACATTCTTGTATTGTTCAGTTGGTGAGTGAATTCCACATTGTAGTCGATTTCATGACGCGGAGCTGCCAAGGAGAGTTGGATGGACAAATCTTGTTGCTCTTTTGAAAATTGATTTTTGTACAGTGAATGACCTTCCCACACAGATTTACCCAATGAGAACTTTAATGTGTTCTCACAGTAGCCATTACTCTTCTGGGTCTCAAATGAGACGTCAAGGTTGCTATCTGGAGCGTCCGCGATTGCAAAGTTGAGTTGAGCGCTGAGTCGTGAAAGTGTTCCTTTCTTTGTGTTTTGAATTTTGAAGCTTAAGTCCGCATTGTTAGTCTCGGATTTTTTCCATGAATATTCAGCTGAAGATTTCACACTCAGGTGACCAGGCTTTGCGCGTATTTGGGAACGGGCATTACCTGTCAGTAGGTAGGATTCAATTCCGACTCTTGTCGCATACTTATCATCGTTTCTTGAAATATCACCTTTGAATAATAGGAATAAGAAGCAGTGATTAATTTTTAATCTGACAAGGAAACATACCCTACTTGTACACACCGAATCAAGCGAAACTATGTGGGATGTGTACTACTCATGTGTAATCTCTGCTAGTGTAGTAGTTCCATTGTAAACTTCGTTGTTCTCTCACAATCGCGGGCGCGATTTAAAAAAATACATTACAAACACATTACAATACATTTTAAAAAAATATTTGCTCGCTCTAGCTTTAGTTTTTATCATAAAAATTAAAATCCTATGATTTACAAATGATTATCTGAAAATACTTTCAGGATTTTTCAAAATTCGCAAAAATTTATATTTTTAGGATTTTTTGAGTTTGCGAAATACCTAAAAGGTGCCTAAACAGAACTAACATTTTTTCGAATTTGCTTTGGAGTTTTGAAAAATCCTGTAGTTAATTTTTAGACAATTATTTGGTGATGTTGTATTTCGAATTTTATGAAAACCCGATAAAAACTGGCAGCTAGAGTGCGGTAAAATTTAAAATAAAAATCGCTGTTTTTGAAATTCCGCGCTCGGATATGACCAAATAATTTTGGAATCGAGCGACTATACGGGCAGATATCACACATATGTGTAGTGTATATTCCACATGGTTTCGCTTGATTCGGTATGCACAAGTAGGGTATGTGCCCTTGTGAGCTTAAATTCATATTATTTGGGATTCTCTCCGGCATTATGCCTTACCTCAACCGTCATCATATTACATGCTAAAAATTGAATAGCGTTATTTGAATTTCAAGAATTTACCATCAAACCGGATTGGAGTCTGTGTCAAATGTTTGACATTCATGTCAAAACTTGCTCTGCCGTTTGGTTCGTTAATGTTCAGTAAGTCGACGTTACCCTGAATCTCAAGTAAAGGACGGTTGTAGAATTTCAAGAGGAAGCTGGGCTCCAGACGGTTTCCTTGTTTATACAAAGCCGTATTGATTAGGAGCACTTGTTCTTGCAAGGCTGAAACTGTCAATTGAAGTTGTTTGAGAGAAGCAGAATATTTTCCGTCAACGTTAAACGACTTAGAGGGAGTTTGAATGGATGCATCAAGTTTGCCATTTTCTACGTCCAAAAGAAAGTTGGCTGCCAGGCGACGGTCTATACGTGAGCCGGGTGTGTCAAAGGTTACACTCACTGACGTTTCGGAGTGATCATTGTTAAATATGTAGTCAAACTCATAGCTGTTGAATGTGTCGGTCTTCTGAAGGTACAGAGCTACAACGGCAGGCGTGGCAAGGGGAAAGTCGAATTGTTCTGGAACATCGATTTCTCCACAGAATTCAAGTCCCAATATATTTGAAACTTTGCAACCTTTATGTTGGATTTTGGGAGCTCCTACTGGGCCTTGTTCAACCATATGGTTTCCGGATGGACGCAGTATCAACAGTTGTGAGCTGGCTTTAAATATCTCTTGTTTATCTTGAGGTAGGGACAAGGAGGCGTGGATGAGCTTGGTACCCTTCATTGTTACTTTTCCTTGAACAGCAGTTGAGGAGTGCAAAATATTTTGTAGCCTTAATCCACTTCGAATTCCTGAATTGGCTCTTCCAAGCTGAGCTGACAAGATACCATCGACTTGAACGGCGGCACTTGGGCGGAGAAGCCCTTGAACGTCAAGTTCTTTCTCATCCCAGAATTTGCCCAAGTCAATTTTTCCATTAGCAACTACACCAACGGTGGCCGCGGATTTTACTGCCAGGGTTAAAGGTATTCCTACTGAAGTGGCGACTGTGTAAGTGGCATCTAATAAGACAACGGACTTGGAATATTCGATGTCTTTCCCCTGGGTGAGTGAGCCCATGAGTGTGCTCATATCCAACCAGTTCTTTCCATTCTCATCTACAATAGATGGCTCGTTGTTCTCGTTTGATAGATCGAAATTCTTGTACATTACTTCATGTCCGAATATGCGCGCGTATATAGAACCACTGGGATTGGCAACGTCTTGAGAAGCTTGGTCATAGATACTGCTGAGTCGTTCCACTTCATTGTTCGATACATCCCTCTTCCTCCTCATTGTATGTAAAGCTTTCGTAACGCTATCGTCGGGGAAGTAGCCTTGAGGACCAAATATTGGCTCTAATAGTTGTTCCAATGATTTGACCCGTCCTCCGAATTCAAGAAGATTTACTGAAGTTCCAAAAAGATGGACCGTGAGGTTAACCATTCCACTTCTAGGGAAGAAAGAGTCTGGGGTGAAGATAAGATCTGCTTCAGACGTGGCTCCAGCATTCCAGTCTTCCCTGTACAATGCACCTTCATAGTTTCTTGAGTATTTCCTTGCATCGGTGTTGAATTTATTTTTTAAGAAGTCATTGGTAAGAAGATCGCGAATTATTTGTTTGTCGGGACTAGACGTCTCTTGAAGATTAGTTAAATGCGTCCAAACGAAGGAGCTCACTGGGTAAATAATACATTATGTAAATTATTCATTTGCAAATGAAAGTTGCAAGTATGTACTATTTCCAGAATATTGCATTGATTTTATCTCACACATGATTTATACTGGTAATGTAATACCCGTCTTACCTTGGTTGACAGCATCCGTGTAAAGAACATCTTTTACTTGGTCAATAAGTTGACGATCTGCACATTTCATCGAGGTCAAATAAGATTTAATTCTCACTTCAGTATCTTCATTCATGTTGGAGTAAACTGACAAAATGGGTTGGTTGTCGTAGTGACGGCATGGCATACGGCGGAAGGCATCAATTGCAGCAAGTCGTACTTCAGCTGGATTTGTGCGAGCCAAGAGGCAGCGGTTTAACGTAAGATGGTTCCTGTTATCATCGTCGGAAGGGAATCTTCCGGCATTACCAATAGCTTTCAAAGCATAGAGTACTTGACGTTTTTCCTCTTCAGTGGAAAAGTCACAGTCAGCACCCAGATACGCAAAAAGATGCTCTAAGGATTCCTTAACGTCGTCTTCGTCAGTGCATGTGGTGTGCTCCTTACAGTATGAGTTGATTAAAGCGGAAATCCCGAGCAATGCTTGATTTCTAGGCCCTTGGTTCAAGAGTGGCTGAAATATAAATATTCAATATCAAATATAACTAATTAGCTATTGTAGTTCTAACCGGGAATTATAACTTTCAATTCAAGGCAAGAATCAGGCACGCAGTATTTTAATGCATTTCGCCTGCTTTCAAACCTACCAAATCCTGGTCAGCTACAACTTTACTTTATATACTACAGTAAGAGTAATATAGTTTTAGTGTAGAAAATTTGTGGGAAGATTGTGGAGCAGTTAAGCAGGTTTTACCTTCAAAGCGGAGATCATATCAAGAGTAGGATTTTTTATGAAGATTAAGCTCGTAAGCCAGGCATCAACTTGTTTGTCACTCAGTTTATCGTTCAGTAAAAGATCTCTCATAAGTGTCAACGATGGGGCGGAAGCCACAATTGGCATAGCGTCCAGTAAATATTTTTTAGCAATCGGACTAGTCACTTGCCCGAAAAGATTTTTCATGGCATTGAAGTTAATTAAACGGAGATTTTCCACGAGGTCAAAGAAATGATGAGGAGCCTCGGCACGAATTTCAGGCACACTGTCATGCTCAAGTTTGTCCAGTATGGCGATAATATTCAAAATGTCTTCTGCAGAAGCATCAGATGGTCCTTGATTTTGGAAAAGGAGAGTTGTTTTCCTTGTCCTTACGTTGTTTTCTGAACAATTTAAAAAGATTCATTGCTAAAATCAGTTACCTACATATGATACATTCTCAAGTAAATTATAAAAGGCAGTAATTTATACTGCGATTATGTGATTCAGTTTAGTCATTCGACTTGCCTCTTGGTATAGTTCCTCTTTGTTCGCTAGTATAAACCAGGGTTTGAGTAATTATTGTTTGGGCGCCGGTAGCTTCATTTTGGAACGGTTGGAATTTGTGAGCTTCGAGACACTCAACTTTGTCCACCTTTCCATCGCGAATTGTTTGAGTGCATTCTTGCTGTCCACTCAGAAGGGGGATGCTTTGCATAAGGGAGTTTGAAGTGTAGGGGATGGACTGTAGAGCTGAGATGTGGCTGTGACGTTGGCTGCATCCAGTAAGATCTTTTATTTTTTGGAATGTATTGCTTCCAGCCCAGGAATTCCCATTCCTTGTTGGCTGATAGTTAGTTTGACATCTTCCACTAACGTCAACCTTTCATTCGACAGAAAGTAAATGTCCCATTATACATGTCATATAGACATAAATGTTTTAAGTAGGTCTCCCTACGCACGTGCATTATTTGTGATATTGCTTGGGCCTAACATATTATACTACGTACCAACGAACTGGCGGAGAAATGATCACCTAGTTAATTGGAATTGCAATCTTATTACATTATTACCTCCATAGTAGTCTGTCCTTGACTAAGGGTCTCCATAGTATTTTGGAGAGTTGAAATAACACCTCTCTTGATGTTAACTGCCCATGTAGGATCATCTTCTGAGACGCAGAGGTGTTCAATCTTTCCATCTTGAAAGGAAAATCTCAAAGGTTGACTACTCAGTTCTTGGGATAAAACTTGTGAGCCCTCAATTAATTGACGTGAGTTTATATTCTCTGGGTCAGATTCTTCAAGGACAACATTCGTCAGCTAAAATTGTTTTAGGATATTCAGTAAAATAGTAATTTAAAATATCTACTTGATTTCTTAATTTACATTAGCACTATTATGTCGGCAGAACAACAATAAAACATATGTATTCAAAAATTGGAAAATAAATAAAAAGCTCCGACTCAGTTCCACTAATTTTTATTACTGCTGTTGCAACTGATAATTATTGCTAATATAATTTACAAAAACTTCGGGTTGAAATATCTAATAAATCATATAAGATTTAGTTTTAAAAAACCAAATAATTGTCAGTTTTTACCGTCAGTTCAAGTTCGCACGGAGAAACGGCGCTGATTTCAGCCCGGGCTTGTAAATGGATTCGGGATTCGTGGGTTGAACCACCATTAACGGATGTACTAATATCCGTCTTGTAATCATAATGGTATGTAGTTCCAGTCTCATATCCAAATTTCGTAGATTCTTGATTCAAAGAGTTACATTCATTAAAATAAAATCCATATTGACATAACAATAATTGTTAGATTGCGTGGCAATTAATATAAACTGCAAGAAGTTCAAGTGAAATATCTCATCATTCTTCACACGTACGTACAAATGACTGCATGTAAAGTATTAAATATAAAGATGTCTTAGCTATCGTAATTACGTAAGAGTAATTCAATCTTGCTTTGTTATAATTACAACTAGAAGTAAAGGCGTAATTAAATGTCAAACAATCATGCAGGTTACCTTTGCAGAATGAAACGCATTTAGAAGTTCCTCTGGCACCGGTGGGTCCTGTAAATCAGTCATTCAAAATAATATTTGATCAGAAAATAAGATTGGTTTAAATAAAAACAGCCTGGAAACATTTGCAGGCACTGGCAGGCAGTGGCATATTGAAAGATGAATGAATTTCAAAGCTAACTTTGAATGTATGTGTCAAAGAATATACCTCCATTTACGAATATAAAAAAATCTCTGAGAAGGAAAAATTTAAATATTTGATATAATTATTCGTCATCAATATATTCATGTCTGTAATGTGCCTTTATACATTCAACAATTACTGTATGTAGTATTTACTCTACTTACTACTATTTACAGTTAAATACAACGGAGCCTCACATTGCCACTTACCTAGGTACTTCCAATAGCAATCTTTGTCAAATGTTTGCCTCTCATTTTACATCATTATTGTTTTTAAAAGTGGCCATTGCATATAATAATTATTAAATAAGCAGTGCAAAAAACGGGAAGTAGACTAAAGTGAAGAAGAAATATCTTATTATATAAGGTATGCACGAAATATTATTTACTAAATACAAATTATTTGGTGACTACTTTTTACTTGGTTTGGCGGCTCATCAAAATCGAGCATACCATTTAATGCATATGCATATGGAAAGAAGTCCATGGAATCTTTTTATAAGCCTTAATTATAGATACCAGCTTCAAATGTTTCATCAGTAGTTATTTGCTTTCGTTCATATTCGTTTGTGTTGCTATCTAAGTCACCTTGGGGTTGTAAACCTTGTACCCAAGGAATGGTGTGTATATACCTTTTAGAATTATTTCCTTCCTATCAATTACGTAAGACAAATAGAAGAGAATTTCAGTTCCTCCGATACTGCCTATTTATAAAAAAAATATTGCTCATGATGCAGATAGAGACGTACGTATACAGAGCACATAATTTTTTTCACTATTAGTCCTTCAGCAAATAAGGAATAGGGGGATAATATCTTGTGGCAGTGTATATAGTTCTCATCACTTCTTATACCAAGAGGTCAGTTTGTAAGTTCGAAGTTCGATGAGACATCTTTGATAAGGGTAAACTATTGGCTGCGTATACATTCCTTGACTACAAAACTACAGTATGTACAATGCCCATTCAGTTACCAACTATCGAAACAAACCATGTTTGCTTAAAATACTGTCGAGGTATTATTTCTGTAGGCGTAATATTTTCTTTTTCTGCCGAATCGCTTTTGCTTCTTCATGTATTCGTGCATCTATGTAGCCTCTGCATGTGCACACGCATACCAGAAACACATGACTCCTGATTATTGATATCATTCTCAGAGCTTCTGTATAAATCTAAGTTAAAATTTCAAAATATTTATCTTCAATCATCTGACTAAACATTTGTCGTGTAATTATAGACTATAATAATTATATCCGTCATATATTTCCCTACTACTTGAATTTTCCTACCTTATGCTGAGGAAATAAAACCATTTAGTACTTTTTGTTTCTGATACTATAATACTGCCTACTGCCTTTCCCTCAACTTATCGTGTCAAATCAAATGTTGGAAGTCAGGAAAACTTGAAATAATGCATCAGCCTCGATTAAAAGAGATTGATTCGGTTGAGAACAAAGAGTTCATTGATTACTGGTCATTTGCGACATGTGGCAGCTCTATAAATTATCCCAAGTTATCTTCGCCCATAACCTCTCTCACATTGACTTCCATTCAGCATATATGATAGCTATCATTAGTTTTTGCACGCAAAAGCTTCAGCTTGTATTAAATGATAAGGAAGTTTTGCAGAAATTATGAAGGAAATAAACGCAGTTAATTAAACTTCAATGTGGAAATATTATATTATTTTGTTAAATTATTTCAAACTACGTTTTGCCACATAACTATTTTTTCAAAGTAATGGATGAATTAATAATTAAAGTGCTCGCTAGTTTTTAAATAATTCCGTAAGCCCGTAAGTTTTGCTTAAATATGTACATGTACGTAGTACTAGTACGTACCTCCATGTGGAGTATCTTGGAGAAAATTATAGTCGGTAGTATACATTATGACTATAAGCTATTTAGCTGCATCTATCATGTAACATGCGAAATTAATGTTGCTATGAAGTGATTGCAACAACCTTGATTGAGATGCTTATTTCCCTTAGTTGCATTTGATTTAAAAATTTTTAACTTACGACTAGGTATGTAATTATTCCTACCAACATCCACGGACCAAAAATAAGGATAACTATGAGCAGTATCGAAGGCAAAGATCAAGTTATTGCATGTAGTTTTTGAGGTAAAATCACATAAAATTGGAAAATATTAAGATTTTGTTACCAGTACTGAAATGCTCCAAGAAAAAAATCCGCGTACGTCAGTAGGTATATTTTAAATAGTAAATGCACTTTCAGACCCTTACGCGAGAAAAGCAGCACGTTTGAGTAAATTAACCATACAAAATACTTTATACTATTTCGTTCTATTATGTAGGCTTACTGCAAGAGGAAGTCAGTCGCACGTATAAATAAATATAGTATTTAATAATATATATTTTCACTCTATTTCCCCACTGATCTATTTAGCAGCACAATACAATACTCAAATGTTATGTTGAAAATCCACCAGTTACCA
This sequence comes from Dicyrtomina saundersi, assembly GCA_034695245.1. Taxonomy (NCBI): domain Eukaryota; kingdom Metazoa; phylum Arthropoda; class Collembola; order Symphypleona; family Dicyrtomidae; genus Dicyrtomina; species Dicyrtomina saundersi. The sequence goes on from JAQFZE010000062.1 coordinate 44,740, forward strand.
ATTAATGCCCAACTGCTTGTAATTATATTTTTTAATTTAAATGTAAAATTAAGTGGAAACTGTTGCAGAATTGCATTGTGTATTTACCTGCTATGGCACCGGCTATAATGGCACAAAATATGACGCTTTTCAACAACATTATAAATGGGGGCTCACTCGCATCTGCGAGTCTAGCCATATAAACAGAAGTGAAAAACTTTCTTGGATGAATTAAAAAGAATAACGAGAGATATTGTCAAGCAGAGTATATATAGGGTCAGTCTCCGATTTTTGAACTTTGGAACTGTTTGATATTGGTGTGCTTTCTTGTAGTTTAAAAGATGAATAAACAAATTCAGTGTCAACGTATATCCACGAAGACACGCTTTACGTAAATCCTCCCAGTCTTATATTTCTTAGAAGCTTTAGTATAATATAATTGCTCCAATAAAGTCAAATCGTTTGTAAGCTTTTATATATCTAATGAGCTCATGCAGTTAAGTACAGTGAATCGTAAGTGTCGTAAAGTGAGGAGTCATAAGATAACAGTCGCAGTTTCGGTGTAGGAATACATGGATTAAGAAGATTAAAGGGGTGCGTCTTAAAAGAATTGAAAATTTTATATCATATTTGTCACCTTTGGTGCTCCATTATTATTTTTAAGGGGCGAAGGCAAATATGGTAACTCAATTAAATATTACGTATAAACTTCGATTCCATGTTTATCAAAATCATTTGACGCGTAGAAGAAAGGCATTAACGTGTCTTTAACATGTCTTCACAGTCTTACACATACAATTCGTAATAATTACATTATGTTCAATATTGAATAGTCAATGATATGAAGGATCAGTTATCTACCTACCTAAAATAAATGCATATGCTTGCACATGTATAAAAAATTTATTAATTGTTCAATATGTTTGTTCAGGCAAAATAAGATAAATAGCTGACATTTGAACAGTAGTAAGTAAAATTAATCAAAACAGATTATTTCCTTCGGTTGGGTGCATAATAGGTACTGAGCACCAGGATATCATAAGTGTGAACTTACTATAGTTAGCTAGATACTGGGGTAACTACAAAATTCTGCTTTCTCCCACAAAACCGCAACGTGCAAATGAATCCAATGTATATGAGTGGTTTAGCGTACTGACGATGAGTTTTTTCTATGACCAAATAAATACCGAAATTTTTCTCCAATTTTCAACGGTGCGATCAGAGGTAGTTCCGCATCCATACTTTTCTAGTGAGCACCATACCATGAGTAAAAAGACATTTCATACTGCAGAATTGAAAAATGATTTGGGTTTATGCACCTCGATCTGTACCGGTATTAGTAGGCGTAAGTATACGAGTTTTGTCACCGTCACCTTTTATTTCCATACGTTTGTATGCCTACTATATTTATATTTGGGTTATTCTCTACACGAGGTTCTGAGTATGCGAATCCGGGAAATAACAACTAGGGGGAAATCTCGATTGTACCATTCCGATTGCGGTGGCGGGAATCTAACCCGTTGGTATCGAATGCCGGTCGCAAGGGCGTACAATAATTTATTATACCTTTACGTGTTGCATCTGCAGTAATCTGCACCTCATTTTAGACGACTACGCTGCTGCGGGACCTGTTCATTCTTTTACACAATCTTACTAAAATATTTATTCTGCTACGAACGGCGCTGATTGTGAAAGATCTGAATTTTTAGAATGAGTTCACTATTTTTTTCACATTTTTTGGACTTGGAACGTATTGATAATGATGTACATATAGATGAAGCAACCCAGAGGGATATTTTTTCAGGTGAATCACGTGGTATTTAATGGGATTCGCTACTGCAACACAGCGACACCCTGGCCTGTTATCACTTTCGGTTACCTACACTACTTTCTTGTATTACAAAATGAATGAATAAAATCATAGTCAACGTATACGCATACCTACTAACCAGTAAGATACGCTCTACTTATGCCCTTGCATTCTAGATTTAGTCTAATATAATCGCTCAAATCCACTTTTGAATTTCGAAACGTTTGAAAACGTTGATGTATCTACTGAGCTCGTCAAAATATTTAAAAACGCAAGTATCGAGAGTATCCAAAAGATAACTCACTAGTTAGTTTCGGTGTAGGTAAACCTGAATAATGGATTCGGAAGATTAAAGGAATGTGTCTTAAAGCATTGGAAATTATATGGAATATGTACTGAAGCGATCAATTATTAGCCCCAGTCAGATAATAAAGGTCTTATCGATATGCATACTATCTTGTAAAAATGTATTCCTTATTAAGCACAAACACTTGAGTGTGATATGCTGTAGTCTAATTAATAAGAAACAAGTCCTGCCAAAGGTGATTTCGTGCTTTAAAGCGCGATTGCATATTCGCAGGGTAACATTTATTTATTTTATACTAGTGTACTTACATGGGTAGAATTATGCAGCGCCGGATCCAGGATTTTTGTCTGGGGGGGGCTAACAATGTTAAGTCGCCATATTGAAAATGGCCGCTCGTATCCCTACAATGTTAAAAAATCTCCTTCTGGGGGGGGGCTAAAGCCCCCTAGCCCCCCCCCTCTGGATCCGCCGCTGGATGGAGTGCCTTCAAATTACACGAAACCTTGTATTATTTGTTTGTTATTAGTTACGTATGAATTACTCTGTGTCAT